>CM028137.1:334107500-334270000 GCA_016271365.2 Neoceratodus forsteri
TTCTCTACATGGAACCAGTAATGTGGAGTTTTGACTGACACAGTTTGTGTACAGAACTCTGAACACTCTTCCTGAAGGTCAACAGATCTTGCTTCACTTTCTGTACAAAGGCCATGACAGTGCAAACTCTAGACTGGTTCCATGATAATTATATAGAATATACAGAAAATCACCATGTTTTTAAGCTATTTTATAGTTATTTATGTGATTTATTACATTCACTATACTTACAAGTTAATGCTTAACCAATGCACTATACATGTGACAGTAATGCTTTATTCTGTTTGGTTACTATATTATAAATGCACATTTAAAATCCAATTGACAAAAACAGAAGAGTCCAAAATACTAAATAATCTTTCACATCAATTTTTTTTTATCATTTTTTTTTTTTTTTTAATTTAACTATGTTTATGCTTGTCACTTGTATTGCCATGTATCCACGGACTCTCCCACCCTGCTCCAACCCTTCTGTGGTACCTACCTCTTCCTTAATGTGCCAAGGAGGCTATCCCAGTCAGTTGCCCCCTTCTGTGCCCATCAAGAGTGGAAAGGCAGAAGGGCCAGAGAACATTGGGCTTTTATCCTGCTCGCCCAGGGGTGTTTTCCTTGCTTGGTAACCCCTTCCCCTTGGCATGCCAATGACAGAGGGCTCCAATGTGGGCACATGCAAACCCGTGTGTGGCCTGCAAACTGAAACCAGACAGCATTCCCTTTCCCTCTATCGCCCACCTGCTGCACTTCTTCCTGTGGTCACCTAGGTGGCAGTTTTCGAGTGAGAAGTGCAGCCCTCCCTCCCCAGCAGATGAGCATACACTGAGACACTCGGTCTTCTTCGCCTATACAGGCCCCTAAAGACCCTGGCTTGTTCCCAAATCTAGGTCACTGGTGCTGTGAGTGGTATTTTTATTGCTGTGCTGATGGGGTCAACCATATCATTCTATTTTTGATGTTTCAATGTAATGCCCTACATACACACCCATTCTGCTATACTTCCCAGCCTCTAGGGACCCCACCATGACATCCTTCTTGATGGTAAGTTCATACCAACAAGGCTTTGATGGCTCTGCATCATTATTAAGTGCCACTCTGCCTCTCAGGCCCTATTTTCACAGTTCTGCTTTGAGTGGCAGAGGACCAAAGGAAACGGACACCGCTCCAAATGACAGTGAGAGATGGGGACATCTGCTACCAAGACACAAGCCCACTGAGTATCAATGATGCAGTCAACCTCGAGGGGTGGGGCCATGTGTCAGCACTTTGGTTCCCTCCCACCAATGGGCCCCACAAAAGTCTGTCAGAGGAGGAAGCAGCAAAACTAAGCGCAGTCCCATGCTGAACTGCTTACTGGTTCTGCTGAGCCACCAAGGGACACCCATTCAGGAGGGAATGCAGGAGGCCCTCCCAGTACAAAAAAAGCATCTGTCAGACTGCTCTTATGATTTTTGACGCACCCAACTGGCACCTTTGTTTCAGGAATTCAACCAGCAGTCACCTAAGCAGAAGGCGAGAATCAGCCATTAGATCATAGTGCCATCATTGTCTATTCAGGTAGAGTCAAATATGGAACATGAAATTACACATACTCCTGTAATGCAAGGCATCATGGGTAATGTATGCAAATCATTGTTAAGGAATTGAATTATGCTAGGCTTTAAACAAGACCATTAGGTCAACCAAATGTAAAGGCTAAAAACAACAAACCACAGGCACGTATTCCATCCTTGTTGGACCTTATCAGTGTGCTGTGCCTGTTGCTGCAGCCTGGTATGCTGCCTCAACCAGCCAAATGAGAACAATGGTTTGTGTCAAGATGACCCCCAAAAGTAGTTTAAAGGATGAAAACCACAATGTAGAATTACTAAAGCAAGGGCTGCGCTACAAACACAGTGGCAATACACCTTAGAGACAGCACTCTTCAGGACAACGTTGGCAATACTATGTCCAGTGTTGGGGACAGAGAGTTGTACAGCCAGATAACTGAATTTATTTGCTACCTAAAGGACATTTGAGTAAGCTCAGCTTGCAGTAAAGAGGACTACCACATGAATTGTTTGGTCCAAGTGATGGCCAGTTATATTACAAAATGCTATTTTTTTTTTTGTTGAATTTATTTATGCTCCTCCTAGGCCGGGCATCTTTCCAGGGTGCACATGTGGCAAGGACTGCTACTCCCTGCCTGAACCCTAGTCTCGAAGGTACTCCCCCAACACCCCAGGGAGACCTAGCCTCCCGGATCACCCCTCGGGATGGGTCTGCTCTCCCTTAACGGCCTTTCTGATATTAGAGAGATCTTACCTGGGTGTGCTGGGTTGGCCAGGAGTCCCCCCAGGAGATGGGCCGCCGGTGGGATGCAAGTCCTGCCACTGGAGCCCCCATCATCTCCATGATCCTTGGAGGAGATTTTTCTTATTATTTTCCCTGTGGGAGTGCAGCATGCAATGGCGTCTGTGCACAGCTATCCTGCTGACGCCTGCTGCACTCCTCCCCTCATACGCTGGCTGGCATGCCTGTGCATCGGGGGCCACTAGGATGCTGAGCAGGCCCCGGAACCCTCCCCAGAGGGAGGGGGACGATCCTCCAGATGCTCAATCCTTTCTCTCCCCTGCCTACTCCGGCACCCTGGGCTCGTTCCTGAACCCAGGTCACTGGCGCGGTGCAAGGTGTGGTGCCCAGCGCCACCAGGCTGGCTACAAAATGCTATTTAATTATGGAATCAGTGAGTGAGCATTCTCACTTTTACAAATTTTACATATACTGCAAGTGTTAAAGGGACACTGTCGGCATTCTGCTTGTGTTTTTAGTGTCTTGCTAAAATGGTATCTGCAGCCATATATATTAATAACCTCCCCATATAAAATGCCAGCAGTACTAAAATGATCATTTTTCTTTGGTGTACTTGATGTATGCCCTTTTCTTGTCCTGTTTTAAAATCTGGCAGACTGCTCCATATTGTGTGTGCATGACCAACATGGCGGCAGAGACTGTTTTGAACTAAATTGAGCCAAAGGTATTTGCAGATAGGGGGGAATGTCCTGAGTGCCAGAAACTTACTAATTTGTAAAATCAAGCACTGTAACAACATTCATTTTATTTTTGGAATGTAAAGCCGTGACTCTGGGCATTTACATTCCAAAGATAAATGAATGATGTTACAGCACTCGGTTTCACAAATCAATACGTTTCTGGCACTCAGGACACTGGCCCCTATCTGCAAATACCTTTAGCTCATACCAGTTCAAAAAAGTCAAACTTGGGGTTGGGGTTGGGGTGCTGTGGAGCAGCATCATGGGGGCAGCTCTCTAAGCCAGCTCTGAACGAAGCATTGTTATAGGATCGATAAACGCTATTTCGGTTCTTGGGGAGATCTAAATATTTGAACATTTGGCTGAAACACTCAGGAACGAAATGGGACCCAAAAAAGATGGCAAACATGGGTCCCGCATGGCATGGACATGTTCTTTGTCCCGTAGGCTCATCAGGATCAGGGCCCAGCTCAAGCAGCGGCCTAGTCACTCCGGAGCTCCCAGCAGCACAGATAATGGCACTCCTGACAAAAATCCAAGCCAACGGAGAGGAAACAAATAAAAGGTTGGCAGCGGTGGAGGCTAAGCTCAATGAAAACGATGACACCATTAAAGAAAATTCCTTGGCAATCACAGAACTGCATGTGGACAACACCAGACAGGTGGACTGTAACGCCTCCTTTATATGGTACTTCAACTATCTTAGAAGCAAAATCGAGACCCTGAAAAACAACCAGCACTAGGCCAACGTGCGGGTGGTGAGCTTTCTGCCTCGGCATGCAGGAAGAGCTGAACTCATAAGTACTGTCTCTAAAATGATCTTTCAGGATTTAAAGCTTTTACCACTAGAATCAGAGGTGACCCTCCTAAAAGCTTTTGCCATTCCACAGGGGCCACGCCCTTGAGGGGATCCGTCTCAGAGGGCTCTAACAGTAATTGTAACCTTGTCCTCTCTGGAAGCATGGATCCCTCTCTTGCAAGCAGCTTGGGCCAGGGTGACATTGTGTGGGAGGACAGTTGCCTGGCCTTCTTCCCACACCTGTTGGCACAGACCCAAAGCCGCAAGAAGTAGCTACAGAAAATCAAGAAGGATCTGTTGAAAAATGGAATACAAGTGCAACTTACATATCCTGCGAGGCTGCAAGTCAGACATGAGTCCAAAGTGCACATCTTCGTGGACCCTGAACAGGCAGCTGAATACGCGGAGAAGTTGATGGAAAAGGCATGTCCCGCAGAAGAGGCATCAGATGATGACAAAGGCTGAATATCCAACTTTATACACCTAACTTGGGACAATCAAGTAAAAGTTTTATTGCGTTGTTTCAACACGGTTGGTGGATCTCCGCGAAGGGGGGGGGGCACTGATTTAAGGTTATTTCAGACAAGCTGGTTTGGAGAGTTCAAACAATGTTTATTACTTAAAACTATTTAAAGGGTTTAGCTTTAGCCCTTTTTATTATTTTCTTTATATCTTACCACTAGCCAAGTGCTGCTTTACTAAAAGGGGCCTGTTAAAACTGATGGCAATTAAAGTTTGGGAAATGTGTGGGGAGTTAACAGATAGCGTATTTATTCACTGCTCAGTTTGCAAACATTAACGATAGACAGCACTGTAAAAAGATCCTGATAACCTGCAGGGTGGGTTTAGGCCATACCTAGATATGTAGGTTTTGTAATGCACCTTAATTGAAACTGGGACATCTGCATGTACTGTAGTCCATGTTTCCTTAACCTTTCAGCTCCTCCACTATTTTTAGTCCTACTAGGGAATGGATAAACTGGTGTTTAATAATAAATTAAAGAAATGATCCTGGTAAGAGTTATCAACATCCTACAGTTTAATCCCTTCAAACTTTACACCTAAGTTAACTGTTGAGCAGTACTTCTAAGCTATATAGACATACTAATCTAAGACAACTGCTTGATTATTACTGTGACTGATTGGAACATTAGTTTGGAGGTCTGCGTACCTCATGCCATTCCTTATTATGTGTTTACAGCATCTACTGTAAGTTCATAAGATCCATAAGTAAAAAGTAAAACAAAAAGTCAAACTTGCCCATACACGAGTTTTCAGGTGCTCCGGTGCCATGTTGGTCAATATTGAGTGGTCCACCAGAGTTAAACACGGCACAGGAAAAAGGCATAAAATCAAGTACACCAAAGGAAAATTATCATTTTAGTACTGCTGGCATTTTATATGGGGAAGCTATTGATATATATATGGCTGCAGATACTGTTTTAGCAGGACACTAAAAACACAAGCAAAATGTTGACAGTGTCCCTTTAAAAAATATCACACATACTGCCATAATTTTTTTATTTTTTTATTCTATTTTTTCTTCCCTCTGCCGCCAGGTACCTCAGCCCAGTCACAGACCACGACTTCCACTTCCACAATGGCCGCAACCCTCCGATACCTCCTGGCTTACCCCCCAGGGCAGGGTTGCGCCACTAGACTCCCTCAGTGCCGCAGACAATGGGATAGGTAGGAGGGCCGGCCTGGAGGCTAATTGAAGCCATGGTAGGCTTCATCTAGGGTGGCCGGCAGCTGCTCTTTTTCCCATTTTCTGTGGAGGGTGAGGACGTGCAATGACATCCTGCGTCCATCCCACCCCCTAGACATGTTTGGCGCCAGTCGCCTGCACAACCCCCAGACTCCATCAGGGGTCAGTCAAGCACCAAACACACTCCCCAACCCTCCTCCCAGAGAAGGAGAGCAGTCCTCAGGATGCTCCATCCTTCTCCCCGCGGCTGGCCCTCCAGCGTCCCGGTTTGTTCCAGAACCTGGGTTGCGGTGTTTAGCAGAAATCTACCACTGCGCCAATGGGCCGGCACATACTGCCATATTACGGGGCACTGTGGGTAATATATCCAAAGCCCATGAAGGAATTCAGGCTTGCTAGGATTACGCAGGACTTTAAGATGCCAAAATGTCTCAAGAACATCTGCAGTGAGATTCTTATCCTTTAAGTTACTTTACACTTTTGGGCTCACCATGACCCGAACCATTTTCACCATTTGGCTGGTCGATCCCATGTCCAGGCTAAGCGGCAACAACTGTAGCACACTGATGACTCCCAACAAGGACAAAATGCATGTCTGTACAGTAGTTTGTATTTTCAGTCTTTGCAGAGTGTTTGCAAGGCCTTTTGGCAACATAGGGCCCTGTTTGAAGCTCAGTTAACCCAAATTCCTTCATGGTGATTTGAATATATCTTACATGTCAACATTCTTGCTCTTCATTTGCTGTCACCCCACTTTCGTACCTTGCTTTAATTACTGTTTCAATGTATGTACTTAAACTTTACAGTCTGTATTCTGCCCTGTATATTTTAGCCTGTATGTAACTATTTCTGCAGGATTATATTAACTGTTGGTTGTCACTGTCCTCACTGGGACCCCATGAAAACGAGAGGCTGCATCCTATAGGGTTAGCTTAGTTGGCGTAATTTCAAACAATAAATATATTGCCAGAGCCAGCTTATGGGCCAACAGTAGTGCAGCAAACCTCCATGTGGCAAGCTGGGTTCAGGAGACAACTCAGTAGCCGGCACTTGAATGCCAGGCTGTGGACAGCATGCAGCTGATGATAGCATATCCCAACCGAGGATGGGAGGCAGCATGTTCCAGTGCCACTGTGCTCAAGCTATTGGGCCACGGAGCTTGCACTACCAGCAGGACACTCCACTACAGATGCAGCACATGCCACCCAAGGGAAGGGACAAGAAAAATGGAGGAAGGTCTGCCCTCCACAGGCCCCACGCCACTGACCATGGCACCTGCCTCCACCAGATACTGGTACCTGGAGGGATTTCTGGAGGGCTTCCAGAGGGGAAGTCCATCCAGCCCTGCCACAGGTAGCAAGCCATGAGGGACAGAGTATGCAGTAAGTACCTTCAGAAGGTGAATGATAGGGCGGGGGCAGACAATCTGAGAAAGGTACATCAATACATGAATAAAAACAAAATAATAAATATATTGATCACAATGCTTTGTATTATGGGAGCATGTATAGTTTTCTGTTTCTTGTACAGCGCAGCCTTTGCTTCATTGCTTTTCTTACTTTTTTTTTCCATTCTATTTGTAAGCCTCCTTCCACTCTGGCACCTGGCTCCTCTTTGCCACTTACCACGGTTGCCTTCTGAGCCACCACATAATCATGATCTCCCCCTAGACAGAGTTGGAGGGGGGGCTCCCCTTGAATCTATGAGAGTATGAGGCTTAGTTTTGGAGCCCAACTGGTCGAGGTTGAGGGATGGATTTACTGAGATTTGCTAGCCCATGGTGCCCTGGCTACTTTTTCTTTTTTTTTGTCCCCTTCCACCAAAGGTGGTGAGTGCATCATGATGGACGCATGCAAGTGTGCCTGTGCATTGATGCTGGCATCCACAACTTCCTCTACTGTGTTCCACAACTTCCTCTACTGTGTTCCTCCAGCCTGCACTACCACCTGTGGTCACCCAGGTGGCAGTGCTACTGTGATGGAAGTAAAACTCCCTCCCCAGAGAGGAGCATCCTCTAGGATAATCAATCCCAGCCCCCCGACAATCACAGGTTGCTGATGTCATGAGTGTTAGCCTTATTGCTACGCCAGTGGGACAACCACTTCAGTGTTTTCCTATGAGGTTTCTTGTCCAGATAAATATGAACCATTTGTAGTTATGAATGTTATTTCTGTAAATAAGGACATTTATTTTTTATTTATTTTTTGTTGACCAGGTAAGTGCACTAGGCAAATCCTGCCTATTTTCAGGCACGACCCGGGGAAGGGGATACAGATGAATGCCAACTGAGCTTGAACCAGATGAAACTGTTGGTGATTTTTTTTTTTTTTTTTTAGTGAATGAGGGAAATTTGGCCAGGACACTGCGAAATTCCCCTACTCTTTTCGAGAAGTGCCATGGGATCTTTAACATCCTCCTGAACTACCACCAAACTACCACCAATCCAGGCAGATGGGACCTCGGTTTAACATCTCATGCGAAAGACGGCACCTCAGAAGTGCAGCACCCCTCTCATGCTGCACTACAGTGTCAGTACTGGGATATTAACCCAAGTGCCAGATGTGGGAACTGAACCCACAGCCCTCTGATCTCCCGGCCTCAGAGGCGAGTGTGCTACCTACTGAGCCACTGACACTGACATTACAATCGGCTGACAGCAAATACATCCTGTCCCCTTCAATAAAACAGGAAAAAATAAATATCAGTGACAACTGGTACATTCTCAGGGAACACACGGGAAACAGTTTCCAGTAGAAGATGTCACCAACACATAGCATCAAAGACAGTAATGTGCAATGAACTGTGGGTGCCGGGAGTAAACCAAGCTACATGTTGGAAATAATGATGGTCCAACTTCTGAAACAGAAAAACTGGACTTATTTTGCTAGAAACTGACCACTGAAAACTTAACCAGAGGGTCCCTGAACCCACCACCAAATTCTTGTAACAAAAGACCCCTCTACCTTTGATACCTAAAAACCTAGATTACCTGTACACTTGTTTTAAGCGTAACATATACAATAACTAGCTTTCTTGTTACTGCTAACCAGAACTGGTCATGAAATACACTTTTTAATTAAAAAAAAACAAAAACAAAGGCCAACTGGCCATGGTCTTCTGTTTCTATGTATTTATCACTACTGACTTTTGCTTCTTTCTCAACCCCCCACCCCCACCCCCACACACACACTAGGATGACACCATTGGTACCTCTAGTCTCTAATTGTTTGTCTCCCAGCCATGCATGTAAAGTTATTTAAAACAAGTATTTGTCAATGCCGAATGTTTGCTTGCTGGCATTGGCAGTGGTAGTGTAGAAGTTACAGAGCTGCGTAATAAGAATGGCAGTGAAGTACTGAACTGAAGCCAACCCCACCACCACCCTGCAGAGAGTGACAGGCATTGGGGTGTGCGTTTGGGTCAATCAGGCATAACGCCATTTCACCACACCCATCCTGCAGAGACTGACAAGTGTCACGGTGTTCCTTGTGGTCTTTGGCCCTTATCGCACCCCATTCCATTAGGAAATATGGTGAGATGGGTGCGATATAGGAGAATGGGTGAAGTTTGGGGCCAAAGAGTCCAAGGCATACCTCGATGCCTCTCACTGACTGCAGGGTGTGGAATGGTATGAGCATCACAGGCAAGAATCCCAAGTCACACCCCTGATGCCTGTCATTCTCTATAGGGTTGGGCGTTATAGTTGAAAACCCTAATACCTCAGGCATTCGTTGGTATTTTCACTCCAAATTTTCAACATGTTTGTTTTGTGACCCCACCTCATGAACAAGGGGAATATCAGTTTGTTAGCTGAAAGCTGCTTATGCAAAGTGACTACGGCATTTAGCACCACAGGTGCAAAAACATTCCGAACAGGATGTAAAAAATGACAGCTGTACTCTTTCATGGGGAGGTGTAAAAAATGGCTATGTTGCAAATCTGTAGTAAAAATATTTAAAAAAATGGTGAAGTCACGAGTGTACATAGAAACTGTGCAACGCACACCCGTAATATAATTAGGTTGGGGATTTTTTACAGCAGATTGTCAACTCAGGCATTTTGGTACCTCCGATCATGAACAGTGTCACTGTGATTTTCTTTATCTGTGCCGAACAATGATTTCCCACAGCGACCACGCATCTCTGCACTGAAAGTGTGAAAACACACTTCAGCCATGTTGTGAAAAATGACAGCTGTACTGTTCATAAGGAAGTGTGGAAAAATGTCACTGGTGAAAATCTGAACTGAAAATATTACAAAGTCATGAACTATGAGGGTGCGTGGAAACTGCGCAATGCTCACTCGTAACACAGTCATTTTATGGACTTTTGTCACCAAATTTTCAACATAGCCATTTTAAGACCTCTGCTCATGAACAGTGTAACTGTGATTTTCTTAATCTATCCTAAACATTGCTTTCACACACCAACAGCACCATTGTGCGCTACATGTGCGAAAACACATTTTGGGCAACATATGAAAAATGGCAGCTGTACTGTTCATAAGGAAGTTTAATAAAATGGACATGTTGAAAATCTGGAGTGAAAATATTAAATTTGCAAACTTACGAGCATGCATAGGAACTGTGCAACACACGCTCGTAAAAGTCATTTTTAGGAATTTTTTCACCAAATTTTCAACATAGCCATTTTAAGACCTCTGCTCATGAACAGTGTCACTGTGATTTTCTTAATTTGTCCTGTACATTGATTTCGCACACCGACTGTGCCATTGCAGTGTCAGTGGTTCAGTAGGTAGCACACTCGCCTCTGAGGCCGGGAGATCAGAGGCCTGTGGGTTCAGTTCCCACATCTGGCACTTGGGTTAATATCCCAGTACTGACACTGTAGTGCAGCATGAAAGGGGTGCTGCACTTCTGAGGTGCCGTCTTTCGGATGAGACGTTAAACCGAGGTCCCATCTGCCTGGATTGGTGGTAGTTCAGGTGGATGTTAAAGATCCCATGGCACTTATCGAAAAGAGTAGGGGAATTTCCCCGGTGTCCTGGCCAAATTTCCCTCATTCACTAAAAATACCACCAACAGCTTAATCTGGTTCAAGGTCAGTTGGCATTCATCTGTATCCCCTTCCCCCGGGTCGTGCCTGAAAATAGGCAGGATTTGTCTAGTGCACTTACCCGGTCAACAAAAGCAAAATAAAATAAAATAAATAAATTGTACGCTACATGGGCGGAAACACGTTTTGGGTGAGATGTGAAAAATGACAGCTGTACTACTCATAAGAAGGTGTGGTAAAATGGCAATGTTGAAAATCTGGAGTGAAAATATTGAAAATTTGTGAACGAGCGTGCGTAGGAACTGTACAACGCACGCTTGTAAAACAGTAATTTTTTTTGAATTTTTTCACCAAATTTTCAACATAGCCATTTTAACACCTCACCTCATGAACAGTGTCACTGTGATTTTCTTAATTTGTCCCGTACATTGATCTCGCACACCAACTGCGCCATTGTGCGCTACATGGGTGGAAACACGTTTCGGGTGAGATGTGAAAAATGGCAGCTGTACTACTCATAAGAAGGTGTGGTAAAATGGCAATGTTGAAAATCTGGAGTGAAAATATTGAAAATTCACGACCTTACGAGCGTGTATAGGAACTGCGCAATGCACGCTCGTAAAACAGTCATTTTTAGGACTTTTTTCACCAAATTTTCAACATAGCCATTTTAAGACATCTGCTCATAAACAGTGTCACTGTGATTTTCTTAATTTGTCCCGTACATTGATTTCGCACACCGACTGCGCCATTGTGCGCTACATGGGCGGAAACACATTTTGGGTGAGATGTGAAAAATAACAGCTGTACTACGCATAAGGAGGTGTGGTAAAATGGCAATGTTGAAAATCTGGAGTGAAAATATTGAAAATTCACGAACTTACGAGCCTGCGTAGGAACTGCGCAATGCACGCTCGTTAAACAGTCATTTTGGGGAATTTTGGCACCAAATTTTCAACTTGGCGTTTTTGGGACCCCTCCTCATGAATGATGTCATTGTCATGCGTTATTCAGGCCCGAAGGGTGATTTGGCGCGGTAACTGCGCGGTGACTCTGAATCACTCTTGTCCAGTACTGCCATGACAATGACATCATTCATGAAAGTCCCAAAACCCCATGTTGAAAATTTGGTGCAAAATTCCAAAATGCCTGAGATATGCAAAAAGTTGAAACCCCTATCTAGCCCATTATACAGCTTACCGGCATTTCCTCAGTTCGCGGTCGGCTTGGAAGAGTGCAGGCGTGTTCCCGGTCCACCAAGATCGTGGCCGAGGTCCACAGGTAAGTATGGGGTGAGGGGTGTGGGAGGCTGGAGTGCGCAGTGGGTGGAGTGCGGGTTGTGGGAGGGTGGGAGACAACGTTGGACCGTTTTTCTTCACAGGTTAAAAAAAAAACGGGCGGCGTGGGGCGTTTCTGCGCTTGGGTGGGCTCCAGCGTGGCACAAGAACGGTTGTGGGGGCGATTCAGCCGAAGGGGATTGGGCACCTCATCGGCCTAAGGATACATTGCCACGCTGGGTGGGCTCCTCAGCGTGGCACTTATTACCTGGGGACAGTGGAGCTGACGAGTGATTGGGCACCCCGCTGCCATATTATTAGTTGCCACGCTTGGGTGGGAACCCAGAGTGGCATTTTGGAAGCCTTTGGGGGCGGGAACGCAGCACAGCCGACAGGGACTGGGCACCCCTGTCGGCTATACAGTGCGTGCGGGGCGCGACGCCTGCGTGGCATCTGTTTCGGGAGGGGGAGCTGCGCGGTGAGCAGCTATCTTATCGCTGCTCACCAAGCGTAGCTCCCCTTTCAACTGTATGCCACTGCATTTTGGAGCATGTCATAGACAGCTCCAGAATGCATTTGCTTACAGGGGCCGCGCCTGCCAGCACACTGACTGAATTGGAGGAGGAGGTGACACACCTCCGAAATCTCCGATGATGGCACTATGTTTCTTGCACATACGTGCAAGCAAACATAAAAATAGCCATAATGAGAGATAAACGTGTGTGAGAGAACTGATTTTCTTTATACCAAGGGATGCCATTAGTCTCTTTTCAGAGGCAGGACAACTGTGTGGCAACTAAAACGAGCTAATGCTGTCTCTCCCCATGGGACCAAAAGACTCCGAGACACAGGAATGTAGTTAAATTTTGATGGCAGGAGATCAGCGTCTCACCAGGCCTGCATATATATACTAGCTAACAAGCCCGAGATTTCAGAAGAAACTGAAAAAACATCACCGTGTGACTATTTAGTATAAGACAGTGATATAGGGATGGAGTAAGGTCGATAGCACATCGCCTTTGTTCCCTAGTAACAACTAATAGGGCACAGAGTGAGGCAGGTGGCACATCAGGTCTGTTCTCTAGTAACACAGCAATACAGTAATACTGGGGCAGAGTAATGTCTATGGACTGTGAGGTCTGTTGCCCTGTAACATGGTAATATAATAGTAGTACTAGGACAGAGAAAGGACGATGGCCCACCCGGTCTGTTCCTCTCTAATTTACTATTTATTTATTTATTTATGTTTTTGGTAACCAGGTAAGTGCACTGATCCAGTGGACCATTTTCAGTCACGACCTGGGCCACAAGGTGGCGATGGAGTAACACAAGCAGTGGACATAGTTACAATTAGAAGCAGTGGACATATTTACAATTAGGTATACAGACATTTACATTTTGGTGTGCAGATGACACAAGCACTCAATAAAAACAGACATTATTTACATATTGTACAAGAGGATATAACAGAGTAATACAGGTAGCAGTACAGAGGAAAAGTGGCATTTAGTCAAAAACAGTGGTGGAATTCAAGCATCATGGGACAGTCATAAGGCAATTCTAGGGGTTGGGGGTAGGAAGAAGTAGGCTGCTGGTTAACTAGGATCTGCAGCTTATCCATTAGGTAGGGAAATGGGCAGACTGGGTGGGCCAAGCGGTCCTTATCTGCCATCAAAATCTATGTTTCTATGTTACACAAAGTTAACAAGGTGCGTCTCGAACACAGCAGACTGGTGACATCTAGTCTAGGCAAACACACCTGTCCTGGCAGATGGCTAGAGCAGGCCGGGATTGAGAAACCCTATTTGGTTGGCTGTGCGAGACAGCATGCGAGTCACATGTGGGCTGAGCTCAAGGAGAGAGGGGGGATGCATGGGGAAAAGAGAAACAAACAAGCATTTGTCAATGCCGAATGTTGCTTGCTTATAGATGCTGTTTCGGTATTTGGAAGTGATAGTACCATGCCTAAGAACTGTCATGGCTCTTCTCCCCCCAAGAAATCCACTGTGTCTTTCTGTTCAGTATTCACAGAAGGGGGGGCAAGGGCCACAGCAGTACAGCAGTAGCAAAGGCGTGAAGAGGTGGACAATAATCCATTCACAGGCAGAAGAATCCTGCAGGAGGTGACTAAATTGAAGGTGGACAAAGCGATGGGACCAGATAGCATACACCCAAGGATATTAAAAGAACTGTGAAGGGAGACAGCAGTACCTCTGGCAGCCATGTTCACTGAGTCATTCAACACAGGAGCGGTACCAGAGAATTGGAGAAGGGTACATGTGGTCCCTCTATACAAATCCAGCAGTAGGGAGGAGGCAGAGGATTATAGGCTGGCCAGCATCACCACCGTAGTGGGGAAGATCATGGAGACATTGCTTAAAGAAAGGATAGTGGGGCATCTAGAAGCCATCGGAGCCCAGGACCATAGGCAAAATGGATTCACAGTAGGGAGGTCATGTCACACAAATTTGGTTGATCTTTTGCACTGGATGACAAAGGAAGTAAAAGTAAAGAGGAAGTGGACAACGCTTACCTTGATTTAAGCAAAGCCTTTGACACCGTCCCACATGGGAGGCTGATAAACTAGCTAAGTAGGCTGGGCATAGGGAAAATGGTGGTAAGCTGGGTTAGAAACTGGCTAACAGACAGGAGGCAGAGAGTGGTGGTAAATGGGGTGCAGTCTGGGAAGAGAGGATGACCAGTGGGGTGCTGCAGGGATTGGTCCTGGGGCCAGTCCTGTTCAATGTCTTCATTAGTGACATTGCAGAAGGGCTGAAGGGAAAGGTCTGCCTGTTTGCAGATGACACCAAGATCCGTAACACAGTGGATACTCCAGAGGGGGTGGAAAAAATGAGGAGGGAACTGGGGAAGCTTGAAAAATGGTCCAAGGGCTGGCAACTGAAGTTTAATTCCAAAAAGTGCAAAATTATGCATCTGGGACACAGAAACCCTGGGGAAAGCTACAGGATGGGGTGGGGGAGTTGCTGACAGTCACAAAGAAGGAAAGGGACCTGGGAGTTCTTATTTCAGATGACCTGAAAATGTCAAAGTGGTAAGGCAGCTGGGAGGGCCAGTGACATGCTGGGGTGCATAGGCAGGGGTATCACCAGCATAAGGGGGGGAGGTAGTGATGTCATTATATAAAACTATGGGTCAGGCCTCAAATGGAGTACTGTGTGTTATTCTGGAGGTTGCACCTTCGTAAGGATTTTAACAGGCTGGAGATGGTCCAGAGAAAGGTGAATGAGATGGTACAGAGCTTGCAACACAAGACTTATGAGGAGAAATAAAGGATTGAGATCCGAAACGCGTCAAGGTATTGTTTGTGGCACTCCGAATAAAATTTTTGGGCATTTAAACAGATTTTCAGAGAGCAGCATCTTTTATTATATATGGTGGTGAGTGCTTGACTATTCTTGGAAGTAATATGGCTGTTGTGTTTGTAGCACCTCCAACCGAGTGCATATACTCTGTTTCTTGGACATTCTACATTTCAGGTGAATTGTGACAAATGACAGCTGTACTGTTCATAAGAAGGTGTGGTAAAATGGTAATGTTGGAAATCTGGAGTGAAAATATAAAAAATTCTCGAACTGACGAGCGTGCGTAGGAACTGCGCAATGCACACTTGTAAAACAGTCATTTTTGGGAATTTTTTCAGCAAATTTTTAACATAGGGTTTTTTGGGGGCCTACCTCATGAACTGTGACACTGTCATTTTGTTAATCAGTCCTGAAAGGTGGTTCCGCACAGTAACTGTGAAATCACCTTTTGGGACCAAATAACAAAATGACAGTGGCTGAATTCATGAGGTGGGGTCCCAAGAACCCCATGTTGAAAATTTGGTGAAAAAAGTCCCAAAAATGGCCAAGATATGCACCAAAGTTGAAAAAAAAACTATTTATGCCATTATGCAGCTTACCAGCATTTTTTCAGTTCACGGTTGGCTTTGAAGAGTCCAGATGCGTTCCCGGTCCACCGAAGATCATCGCGCCAGGCTCCGGAGGTCAGTATGAGGTGAGGGAGTGTATGGGGTACGCAGAGGATGGGCGCGGGTTGGGAGAGGGACCACTGGAATCGACAAGGGACTGTTTTCTACTTTACAGGTTAATTTAAAAAAAAAAAAAACGTGGAAGGTTTCTTTTTACAGGGGGACATTTTTGTTTTGGCACGCTGGGGTGGGCTCTAGCGTGCCACCCAATGTTGGTGGGGGACTGTAGCCGACGGGTAATTGGGCACCCCATCCAGCTATATCAAGTGCTGAGGGGGCAAGAGCCAAGGGGGATTGGGCACCGCACACAAGAAGTTGGGGAGGGGAGCATTATGCCAATGGGGAGCAAGCTCCCGTCGGCAAAATGATGAGGAATGGGGTATGCAAACAGGGAGATTGGGCATCCTGTCGGCACATGTAGGTGCTTAGGGGTGGCAAGAGCCAAGGGGATTGGGCACCTCGGCTGATGGGGGCATTATGCCAATGGCTACCCGTCATTTTTTATTGCAGTATTTCACAAGTAAAGCACACTAAGGGGGGGGCGGCAACTTGCAGCTGTGCAACTGGCTGCTGATTGCATACTGATGGGGCGCTTCCTGATTGCAGTGGTTCAGTTTCTTTGATCTAGTGGCCTGCTTGTTAACTGTGGTGATCCAGGGCAAGCTCCTCTATTGGCCAGGCAGAGACCAGCCCCTGAATGGGCTTCTGCCATTCGGCACAACACTGCCGCACCTCCACAACCTGCTTGTGAAAAAATGTGACGCAATGTGTTTCTTGCACATGCATGCAAGCAACACAAAAAGGGGGGGGGGTGGCAAACAGTTATAGTAGTTTATGGTGGCTTACGATTTCCAGTGCAACCCAGTGAGCATTTGCAGGTGAACTCCTTCAGTAGCCATGCCTTCAGGTTGGATTTAAAAGATGCATGGGATGAAGATGTACGAATGTTTGTGGGAAGAATGTTCCAGAGGGAGGGGGCAGATACAGAGAAGGCCTTACTGCCCTTCACAGTTGATACCCAAGGGACTTCAAGGGTTGGAACAGAGGAAGCCCTCAGAGGTCTAGCGGTCACTCTATTTATGAGTAGAGGAGCATAGGGGGATAGCTTGTTACTTCTAAGAGCACTATCCACCAGGCAGCCTGTGGCATAATCAAGGTGTTGCTGGCGGGGGGCAACCTAGGGACTGGTAGAGTGTGCAGAGGTGGGTTAGTGAGGGGGCTTTGAGAACAAAGCGACAGATAGCATTATAAGTCATGTTTAGGTGGGAGTGTTGTGTCGAGGACATGAGGGAATAGATGGGGGAGCAGTAATCAAGGAGAGGGAGAAGGCTGCCTTGCGCAATGGCAAGGTGAGCATGAGGTGACAGCAAGTGAATTGCGTGGTATGCCACCCCTAGTTTCCGATTTATCTTTCTTGCAGTCAGAGTTGTGTCATCCTTGAAGGTAAGTGAAAGGTCAAGAGCGATGCCGAGAAATTTGAAAGAGGTGGCCTGCTCGAGAGGGGGGTCAGCAGGTGTGCATACATTGAGGGAGAAGTCAGATTTGGCAACTTTGTTTAGAAATGGCTTGGATCCAAAGAGCATGGCCTTTGTTTTTTTCCCCACTGACTAGGAGTTTTCTGGATAAAAACCAGCTATCTGCCTCAGCATAGTTGCCAGTGAGTGTGGAGGAGATGGATTCCAGTGACTTATCGCTGGGTACAGGACTAGATTGTCTGCGTAAAGGAGTGCGTTGCAGTTTGGGATCTCTGTCGGTAAAGCATTTACAAACATGGAGAAGAGAAGGGGGCCACTAATTGACCCTTAGGGGAACTCCAGTGTAGTAGTGGGACAGAGAAAGGACGATGGCCCATCTGGTCCGTTCCTCTCTAATGTACTGATACAGTAGTACTGGGACAGAGAAAGGACGATGGCCCATCTGGTCTGTTCCTCTCTAATGTACTGATACAGAAGTACTGGGACAGAGAAAGGACGATGGCCCATCTGGTCTGCTCCCCTCTAATGTACTTATATAGTAGTACTGGGACAGAGAAAGGACGATGGCCCATCCAGTCTGCTCCTCTCCAATGTACTAATATAGTAGTACTGGGACAGAGAAAGGACGATGGCCCATCCGGTCTGTTCCTCTCTAATGTACTGATACAGAAGTACTGGGACAGAGAAAGGATGATGGCCCATCTGGTCTGTTCCTCTCTAATGTACTGATACAGAAGTACTGGGACAGAGAAAGGACGATGGCCCATCTGGTCTGCTCCCCTCTAATGTACTTATATAGTAGTACTGGGACAGAGAAAGGATGATGGCCCATCCAGTCTGCTCCTCTCCAATGTACTAATATAGTAGTACTGGGACAGAGAAAGGATGATGGCCCATCCAGTCTGTTCCTCTCCAATGTACTAATATAGTAGTACTGGGACAGAGAAAGGATGATGGCCCATCCGGTCTGCTCCTCTCTAATGTACTAATATAGTAGTACTGGGACAGAGAAAGGATGATGGCCCATCCGGTCTGTTCCTCTCTATTGTACTAATATAGTAGTACTGGGACAGAGAAAGGACGATGGCCCATCCGGTCTGTTCCTCTCTAATGTACTAGTACTGGGACAGAGAAAGGATGATGGCCCATTTGGTCTGCTCCTCTCTAACGTACTAATATAGTAGTACTGGAACAGAGTAAGATTGATGGCCCATGATGCCAGTTTCTCGGTAACATAGCAATATAGCTGTACTGTGACAGAGTAAGATCAACAGCCCAGGGGATCTGTTCCTTTGTAACACAGTAGTACTGGGACGGAGAAAGGCTGATGGCCATCAGGTCTGTTCTTCTATAACACAATAATATGGTAACATCAAAACACAAACATAGACAATGACGGCAGAAAAAAGACCAAAGGTCCATCTAGTCAGCCCACAGTTCTCTATCTGACCCAGGACCTATTGTCCATATGGGGTTTTATCCCTCATAGTCCTCCCCACTACTCCCCTCACTTCTGCTACCGACTTCAGCAACCACCAGACCCATCACTCTGTCCCAGCTATGCTTGAAACCATTTATGGTCTTGACACCCACCACCTCCACTGGCAGACCGTACCACCCTCTCCATAAAATAGAACTTCCTCACATCCCTCTTTAACCTTCCCCCCCTCCAGTTTCCACTCATGACCTCTAGTTCTCGACTCTGTACTCCTACTAAATAGCTCCCCGCAGTTTACCTTGTTTATTCAAGAATGTGAAGGTTTCCGTTATACCCCCCCACCCCAGCCTGCCCTCCTGTGAGTACATGTTCAGTGCCTTCAGAAAAATCTTGATAAGATCTGCCCTGTTGGCCCTGAATCATCTTGGTCACCCCGTGTTGCACCATCTCCAACCTGTCTCTGTCCTTCCTTAGGTGAGGAACTGCCCACAGTATTCCAGATGTAGCCTCACCCATGACCCGTATAGAGGTAGTAGTACCTCCACCTTCTTGCCGTCAGGACCCCTTCCGATACACCCCAGCATCCTAGTAGCCTTACTACAGGCCTTGTTACACTGGCTTGATTGTTCAAGGAAGTCACTAACGATGACTCCCAGGTCCCATTCCTCTGTCAATGTGCTCAGTTTGACCCCTCCCATCCAGTACTCAGTCCTGTATTTTTCCCCCCAGGTACATAGTCTTGCATTTTTTTCACAGAGTTTCAAATGCGAAACCTTAGACCACCTCTCTAGTCTTTGTAGTTCCCTCTGCATCTCCGTGATCCCTTTGCCGCTGTCTACCCTACCACAGAGCTTTGTGTCATCTGTGAAGAGACACAACTTGCCTTGTAACATCGTTATTGATCCCCTGAAACAGTAACATAGTGGTACCCAGTAAGGCCAATGACTCATCAGGTCTGCTCCCTAGTAACACAGTAGAACTGGGACATAGTAAGGTTGATGGCACATCAAGTCTGTACCCCTGTAACGCAGTACAGTAATACAGTAGTACTGGGACAGAGTAAGATCGGTGGCCCCATAGGTCTGTTCCCCTGTAACACAGTCATATAGTAGCACTGGGACAGAGTAAGATCGATGGTCTATCCGGCCTGTTCCCCTGTAACACAGTAATACAGTAAGGTACTGGGGCAAAGTAAGGCCGATGGCCCATCGGTCTGTTTCCCTGTAACACAGTAGTACTGGACCAGAGTAAGATCGATAGCCCATTAGGTCTGTTCCACTGTAACACAGTAATGTACTGTAGTAGTAGTAGAACAGAGAGAGGCCGATGGCACATCAAGTCTATTTTCCTGTAACATAGTAATAGGGAACAGAGTGAGGCCAATGGCACTTCAAGTCTATTTCCCTGTAACATAGTAACAGGACAGAGTGAGGTTAATGGCACATCAAGTCTATTTCCCTGTAACATAGTAACGGGACAGAGTGAGGCCGATGGCACATCAAGTCTATTTCCCTGTAAAACAGTAATAGGGGACAGAGTGAGGCAGATGGCTCATCAGGTCTGTTCCCCTGTTACACAGCAATATAGTAGTACTAGGACAAAGTAAGGCCTATGGCACATAAGGTCCCTTTCTCCCATAACATAATAATATAGGACAGTGTAAGGCCAATGACCATCAGGTCTGTTTCCCTGTATCATAGTAACACAGTAGTACTGGACCAGAGTAAGGTCGATGGCAAATCAGGTCTGTTCCCCTGCAACATAGCAATATAGTAGTACTGGGAAAGAGTAAGATCGGTGGCCCATATGTCTGCTCCCCTTAACACAGTAGTACTGGGACAGAATAAGGACAATGGCACATCATGTCTGCTCAAGTGCTACCTTAGCAGTTATCAAGTAATGTCTTCTCTCCCCAAATATTAATATAATTTAAGTTTGAATCTTGCTACTGTTTCCAATTCTGTAGCCTCTTTAGGCAGCCTCCACCACATGTCTAACCCACTCTGTATGAAGTAACAGTCTAATATCCAATTGTATACCCTTTCCCCTTTAAGTCTGAGCCCACGCCCCACTGTTGTTGCTGCTTGAGAAACAGTAAAGTCCTGCTTGCATATTACCATTTCTATTACTTCGTGTCTCTTTAACACCCCCACCTACCCCCCCACACAGTTCTCTTTCCTAGTGAAAAAGTGCTAACTGCTCCAGTCTGGTTTTTTTTTCCATCCTTTATTTGTGCCTCCAGTTCCTCTCCAGTGGCCCCCTATCCCCATCTCCAACCTGACCCAGGACTTGCTTCCATTTACTTGTACTGCCATGGGTGAGTTGGTGCGTCTGTAGGTTATGCAGAGACTACAGTAGCCTTTGGTTTTTGGCATTAGGCTCAGAATGGGAGAAATCCTTTTGAAAATAGGGCCCATGGAATTCGACCAGTCATCCAGCTTGTTCAAGTCCTCTTGAAGTTTGTTCTTAACCTCAGGAGAATCCACCACCTTGACCAGCTCAGAGTCATCAGTGAACTGAATCAGCCTGCTGGAGACTCCAGTTTCCAGATCATTAATGAATATGTTAAACAGCAGTGGCCCCCAGCACCAGTCTATGGGGGGGGGGGGGCTGCTAAGGACTTCTCTACACTGGAAGACGTGCCCGTACACCACAAGTCTCTGCTTCTAGCCCCCCAGCATGTTAGCAGTCCATCTTGTGCATGTCTTATATACAAGGAAAAACTCAGAAGTTCAACAGAAAAGGGCCTAAAAATGGTGAATCACAGATACAATCTTGGGATGGCAGTATAGCCTAGAAGTCAGAACAATCGAGCAGTGAACAAGCACCCAGTAGCATTGGGTCTGACTCCCACAGCTTCCACCTGAACACTGTGTGACCCAGACCAGGTCACTTAACCTCCAGTGCTCCCAGGTCACCCCTATAAAAGAGTCATGTGCCCAGCAGGCCTAACTTAGCTACCACAGAATAAATATACAATCTGAGAGAAATAAAAAAAAAAAAAAAAAAGGACTTAATGTAAAAACACCCCAAACAGTGCAGTCACTCATGATGCAATAGCCTTCTAAACTTCCACTGCATCATGAGCAGCTAGACTACGTTGGGGATGTTCCCAAGTCCAGGTAAGATGCAGTGGGAGTTGATCAAGGAATGTAAACAAACCTATTTTTGTGTGGTAACACCAGTATGGTGGGTAGTCTGTTTTTCACTTTTTAAAAGAAAATAAGAATCAGAATCAAACTACCAGCTATATCAGCAATCTTTAAGGAAAGTTGGCAATCATAAAATGTGTTTTTTCAACAAGGGACACTTTCAGGTCTAACGAGGTTGACAGTGTCCCTTTAATATCATTATAACAGGACAACTTTGTAAACACTGCTTTTTTCATCCCTAACCGTTATATCCTATATAAAAATAAAGAGCTTTACTACTACTACTACTACTACTACCATACAGCACTGATGTAATTTACCAAAAAAGTAAATTGAGCATGCTCTGCAATGTGAACGGCAGAACTGAAAACCAGATAGACTATGTCTCTTTCTAATGCACTACTGACTTACCCCACATGGGGGGGTCCCCAGAGGGTTGAGGGACAGAGAGAGAGAGATTAATCTGTAGTACTCAGACAAGCTGAACTGGGCATCATTCAGGGAAACAGAATGCAACTATGTCCTGGCTTCATTCAGCACACAAGCAAAGGGTTTCCTCTTCTTAGTGCACTATCCCTGGTGGGAGTGAACATGCAAATGTAACCATCTACAAATACGGGTTCCCAAAAAGTCTTCCTTAAGCTTGCCTAAATGCTCACTGCCAGGCTGGTGTCCTGCATTTTAGCAGTTTAAATGTGATTACCAGAGTCTGTATAGCCTCTGTGTACTGTCTCTTTAAGAGCTGCTTGATTGCAGAATAAGTAATCTGAGATGGAGCTCTGCTGAAAGATGTAACTATTTGCTGAAAACCATTTAAAATGATAATAATAATGTAGTTTGTCTAACCTGCTTTCTTTGTAGCAAGGACTGTTTTGTTTGTCTCCACTATCTTGGTCCTGGACTGCAAATTGGACCAATCAGTTCTGGTGGGACCTAAAATGTAGCCGGACTATAGGAGCTGTCTGAATTCAAAATCTATAGGAACTGTAGTTTGAGTTTTTGCGCCTTTTTTTGCAACTGAAGGGGGAGCTCTTGCTTTGACTGACAGCCAATTCAGCCAACCAAATCTTCTGGATCTTGGGGAAGTCCCAGGCTACTTGCAGTTTTCAGTTAGTTTCTGAGCTGGGAAGTAAAAGGAGAGGAGCTGAAGTGATTCTGAGAGCAATCATGAGTTGATTCGCATGGGGGAACTATGAAAGGGTGAGAGTTTGGCCTCCATGTCTGCCTGCTGCTCCTGAGAGGGAGAGAAGAGAATTATTTTGGACTAAATCCAAGCTTGTGTGACTAAAGTAAGCTACTGAAGTGGGCCAGGCTCAACCTGAAGAAGACCGAATATTTTTGCTGAATGCAATCGGCCTGTCAGGAGTTCCAGCTACCCCTAAGCTTCCGGTGTGTGCAGAGACTTTGCGACAGCCCGGGGAGCCGCTTTTGCCTGGTACAGTAGAATTCTGCACATGTAAAATGTGCTATGAGCTGCTAGTGGGTTGTGAGTTAGTTCCCCACTGTGTGAACTGTGTTCTGCTTGCTGGAAGCTGTATCCAGCCCAAAACGGACTGCTTCCGAACTTGTCTCCATGCGGTCTGGGCTTTGCCAGACTGGCCCAACCAGACTGCCCACTGCAAAGAGAAGCCATCGACGAGAGACCTGCCTGGGGATCAGCCCCCTGCTCCACGCTTGAACAGGAACGACACCTGTGCGACTTGTGTGGGCCCTGCTTCTCCTGGCATTCCAGATCAACCACCTGCAGTCTCAATTTGCGTCCAGCCTGTGTCCAGTCTTGGGTATCGTAAGTAAATACCAGGGTAGCTCCCTAAAACAACAGCTTAATCTGAGTGTGTCATCTGATTGTCTTGTTGTTTTGTTTCCTTTACGAACTGAGCCCTCTGGCTCCAGATTACAAATATTGTGTACTGTGCATGTGTGTTTTCCATCACAGGGCCCCAATCAGCTGCAACCCTGGGAAACTGTCCTGGCTAGCCCATCTCTTCTCTACCTGGATACCCAGAGGTGGACTGTATGGCGGGAATCAAAGCGCATGCATAAGTGCTTGACTGATATAACCTTTAAGCTAATTAACCTGATTTTGCCCTTCCCTTGTTCAAGTCCCCTGAATAAATCAGCTCTAACTTTTTCTGCATGTAATCTGACTGTGGTTCCAGTTTGTGCTCAAAGTACTGTACTGTTGCTATTTGCTGTGCATAACCTTGTTTTACAGGGTGTCCCCAGGGTTGAGCCAGAGGAACCAGCCCTGGTGGTAAGTGCAAACAGTGTGGGTACTTGTGTGGTGTACCAGGGGTATTGTGAAAGTGATTACTGTACAGTGTTCAGGCCACTAGAGGGGAAAGAGGGGGGGTACAGTGTCCCAGAGGGCTGTGCCCAGGTTAGCTTGACCACTACCAACCCTGACCTCCGGGTGGAGGCACCCATTTCAGAACTCAGGCCCCTTAACTTGCTACTAGCCAAGCAGGCAAGGGTTGTAGCCCTTGAGATAGCGCCACCTAGGTGTTACACAAAGACATCAGCACATGTCGGGTGTGCTCCTACCCCAACATGCAGATGTCTCCACTCCACCAATCCCGTGCCTCAGCACTGGTCCCAGGAGCACCCACTCCCAGCCACTGCCAGAGGCTGCTGTCTAACAAGTGCCAGTACCCTCCTCTCCCTGCAGGAGAGTAGTCCTGAGGACACTCATCCTTTCCCCCGCCCCACCCTCCCATGGCCCCAAGTTTGTTCTCAAACCCGTTCTCAGCACCGCAAGTGGTAACACTACTGCTGCGCCAGCAAGCCAGCACTCTTTTCTGTTTTAATTGCCTCTTTACTGCAGGTGTGTGTGTGTGTGTGTGTGCACGTGTCTGTGTGTGAGTGTGCGTGTGTGTATGTGTATATATAGAAAGAAAAACCAACACATGGAATGAAATCTGCAAACATCTTAAAGCTGATTAAACCTGGGATTAGAACAGAGAAGGGCATAAAGGCAATCAGTTAGAACAGGAGGGTAGGCACTTGCTCAAGTGAAACAAGGGTGCAATGCTCCCCAGCAGGCAAAACAATCAATTTGTGTGGAGTGGAGAACCAATCCAGAGTGAAGACTGCACACCAATTACACATTCAGTACTTTTTATTAATTGCAAAATTGGGCGTCTAGAAAAAGGCCATTAGTTACTTTGGTTCTCACCCCTGGAACTTGCAACCACTAATTCTAACAACCACGCTAAGTATTGCGAAGATGCATATGACTGGTTTTGTAATCTTGGGAATTCTCACACACAGTACTACTCAATGGTATACCCACAAGACAAACATGGTTTAAAAACGGATTCTTAGCTAGCTGCTAAATTATCTTTCCTGGAGGAAAAAAGTAAGTAAATAAATAACTGTGTGATTTAGTGTGTACTAATGTGTGTGTGTGTATGTGTTAGGATTATGTGTGGAAGTGACAGGGCAGGGAGCTAACTGGAATGTCGGCTCTTTAAGGAGTTCCCCCACCACAGTGTGCTCCTGCTGACAGGGCCCTTTTCCACACCACTATGAGCTCCTGTTCCTCACCACTATAGGTTTCTGCTGACAGGACCACTGTCCCCACCACTATAGGTTCTTGCTGACAGGGCCAATTGTCCCCATAACTATGAGCTTCTCCTGACAGGACCCTTGTCCCCTACCACTGTGTATTCCTGCTGACAGGGTCCCTGTCCCCAACCACTAAAGGCTCCTGTTGAATCCCAGTCCTTCACCACTGTGAGCTCCTGCTGACCAGGCCCATCTCCCACCACTATGGGATACTGCTGACTTCGTGTTCCACACCACTATGGGCTTCTTCTGGCTCCCTGTTCCCCACCACAGTAGGCACTTGCTTACAGGGCCCCTGTTCCCACCACTATGGGTTCCTGCTGGCAGGGCCCCTTTCCCCACCACAATGGACTGCTGCTGCCTACAGAGCCCCTGTCCTCCACCACTATGGGCTGCTGCATACAGGGCCCCTGTCCTCCACTACTATGGGCTCCTGTTTACAGGGCCCCTGCCCCACCACTATGGGCTGCTGCTTACAGGGCCCATATCCCCACCACTATGGGCTGCTGCTTATAGGGCCCCTGTACCCCGCCACTATGGGCTGCTGCTTACAGAGCCCCAGTCCCCACCACGATGGGCTGCTGCATAGAGGGCCCCTATCCTCCACTACTATGGGCTCCTGTTTACAGGGCCCCTGCCCTACCACTATGGACTGCTGATTACAGGGCCCATATCCCCACCACTGTGGGCTGCTCCTTATAGGGCCCCTGTACCCCGCCACTATGGGCTGCTGCTTACAGGTTCCAGTCCCCACCACAATGAGCTGCTGCTGCTTACAGGGCCCCTGTCCCCCACCACTATGGGCTGCTGCTTACAGGGCCCCTGTCCCCACCACAATGGACTGCTGCTGCCTACAGGGCCCCGTCCCCACCACTATGGGCTGCTGCTGCCTACAGGGCCCCAGTACTCCACTACAATGTGCTGCTGCTGTGTAGGGCCCATGTCCTCCACCAATATGGGCACCTGCTGCTTACAGGGTTCCTGTCCCCTACCAATATGGGTGGCTGCTGCTTACAGGGCCCCTGCCCTCCACTACTATGGGCTGCTGCTGACAGGGCCCTTGTCCTCCACTGCTATGGGCTGCTGCTGACAGGGTCCCTATCCCTAACTACCCAGGGCTCCTGCTGACAGAGCCCCTGTCCTCCACCACTATGGGCTGCTGCTGACAGGGTCCCTATCCCTAACCACCCAGGGCTCCTGCTGACAGGGCCCCTGTCCACCACCACTATGGGCTGCTGCTGACAGGGTCCCTATCCCTAATCACACAGGGCTCCTGCTGACAGGGCCCCTGTCCTCCACCACTATGGGCTGCTGCTGACAGGGTCCCTATCCCTAATCACACAGGGCTCCTGCTGACAGGGCCACTGTCCTCCACCACTATGGGCTGCTGCTGACAGGGTCCCTATCCCTAATCACACAGGGCTCCTGCTGACAGGGCCCCTGTCCTCCACCACTGTGGGCTCCTGCTGACAAGGCCCCTGTCGTCCACCACTATGGGCTCCTCCTGACAGGCCCCTGTCCCCAACCACTATAGGCTCCTGATTACAGGGCCCCTGTCCCCAACCACTATGGGCTGCTGCTGACAGGGCCCCTGTCCACCACTACCATGTCTGCAGTCAAACAGGCTGTACCTTTCCTCTGGAGAGTGAGTGTGTGTGTGTGTGTGTGTGTGTGTGTGTGTCTTGCCTTTCTGTTTATCAGCAGGTTTCCACTTCATATTTTTTTTTAACCACAGGTTTAGCTATTGGTGGTACCAGCCAACTTTCTGTATTTGCCATTTGTAAAGCATTTTGCGATGCACAGAATGAAAGGCTCCGAATAACAACAGAACATAAAAATACAAGTTTTCTTTCCTCCCAGCTCAGCCTATGTCGGGCCAATGATATTCCGTTTTCAATGGAAAAAAACAGCTTAGAAAAATAGAATTTGTTATTTTAAACAAGCACTTGGGAGTCTATGTTTCATGAAACCCCCCACTTGCACCAGCTTTTTGGACAAATCCCTTCATTTTGAGCCAAGGTTTTGTAAAAAAATATGCTGATTTGCCCTCAATTTTGAACACCGCCCACCCCAAAATGGTTTTCATTTTTTGGTCCCCCCCCCCGATCCTCCATTTGGAGGTCAGCCCTGCCCCACCTGCCGTCCCCCCATGCCTAACGGACACTGTTGGCAAGCCCCGGCTTACCGCCCCGGGTCGGGGCCATGGGATCGGACCCCTCCCCCGGCGGATATTGGTGGCAGTGGAAACGGCAGCAGAGCAGGGCGTCATGAATGTTGGATCTCTGGGGACGTGCAATGACGTCCAGTGTCTGCCCCACCCCCCAGGTAACGGCGCCGCCGCAGCGGTGCTCCCAGCCTCCACTAGGGTCTGTAAAACGCCAGGCACTCTTCCTCCCTCCCCCTCAGAGAAGGAGGAGAGCAGTCCCCAGGATGCTCGATCTTTCTCCCCCTGGCCAGCCTTCCTACTTCCGAGTCCATCACCAAACCGGGATGTCGGCACTGCACCAGTGGAAAACTGGATTTTAAGATTCTGCCAAATAGGCCAGCCTGCCGGCACAGCAGTAGTGCTACCGCTCATGACACCGGTGACCTGAGTTCAGAAATGAGCCCAGGGAGCCAGAGGGCCGGGCGGAGAGGAGGACTGAGCGTCCCAGGGACCGCTCACCTTCTCCGGGGCGGGGGGCGAAATCAGGGCTCAGTGCTTGGCTGACCCTGGTCGGAAGTCTGAGGTGCAGCAAGCCCAGCCACTCACAGGGGGAGCTACATGATGGATGTCGGCACTCAGTGCCTTGACATCAAGGCGCATGGCACGTAGCACCGGAAAACCTGAAAATGGCCTGTGGCACTACTGCAAACGGAGCGCCACACCCAGATCTCCAATACTTCTTCCTGTCCAGGAATGAGGCGCCTCGATGAAACTCCAGGAATTAGGGTGGCACCCACCTCCTGCCCGCCTGGGAGGGCAAGCCATGGCTACATGGGGGATCGACCTCACCCGGATCCAGGTAAGAGGGCAGAGACTAGAGGCCACAGACATCTCCTGAAGGGAGTGGAGTGCCGCAGGTGGGGTGGGGGGGGAGTAAATGGCATTAAAAAAAAAAAAAGATTCTGCCAGATGGAACTGGCTATATTTGAATATGGAAATCCACTAGCTCTGCCTGTGCCATGGTATCAAAGACATGAATGCAGACTTCTCCATCCCCATGCCAAGCAAGGAAAAACTCTTCACAAGCACACAAGCTCCCACAGCCCCAGTGCAGATAAAGTCCATGATGTGTTGGTTAAAGCTGCAAAGATTTCATCCTTACACCCTTGGGATGCAAGAACAGAGCATTTCTTCTCCTAACCTTTACTGGTTACAGATTTTGTGCCCACTTTATGTGTCGAAGAATGGGACCAACTTAGCAGCACAAGAGACTGAAGTCCTCAGTTATCCAGTTGCCAGGTGTAGCATGGGGCAGCACAGTTCAAAACCCCTACCACTGCCTCTGCTAGCACTGTACAGCCCTTCTTTGGAACAAAAACCTATCATGAATGAGACATTTCAGACTCCATGCCCATTCAATCTATGCATCTCATAAGACACTGCAAACAAGGATGCTGAAGTAGAAAGATCTGAATCTATGTTGGCCGCCATGGTTTGGGCCATAGAAGATGGTACCGTTAGCCGGCCCAGTGGCGTGGAGGGCTGAGCCATCTGTGCCTTATCTCCTGCCACGCCAGTGACCCATGTTTGCAGTGCGAGCAGGTCAGCTGGGGGTGGAGAGGGACTGCTCTCCTCTCCCGGGGAGGGAGGATTGGCACTACTACCGAATGACTGCCCCGTGGTGGTGGCCTGAGGGTAGTGTGGGTCTGCAGGGTGCCAAAGAAGGGAGGGTGCTGTGGGACTTCGTGGACTTGCATGCGCCTCTACGTACGCACATCTGGCAAGTGTGCCCCAGCAACGGGGAAGGGAGAAAGGAAAAGGGAAAACCCCCCAGGCTGTGGATGATGACCGACCCTCCGCAGGCTCTGCACCCGGTGAGTGGGCAAGAACTCTGGGTAAGTCCTAGCGAGACCAGGGTGACGGGGCTGGGGGGGTGGTCGGTCAAAAGGAGGTAGCGAGGGACGTAAGGTGCTTAATACCCATATATAAATAAATAAAAGAAGATGGTACCTTTCCTGTATAACTAGTCATGTTCATAGGTCACCCTGCACTCGACAAAGAGTGAACTGCCCACCCGTGAGGCGCCATGGCCATCGATGAGGGTCTGTAAAGAGACAGGTTAAGTCTTTTATAGAACCCCTAGGCTACGTATGTGTGAAGGTCTAAGCTCCATGGAATGACAATCCCATGCTGCTCTAATGGACATCTATGTTTGCTTGATGCTTATCTCTTTGTATACCATTTACCTGTAATGTCCCGACCACTGTATCACTATCAATTGTTATAATACTGTCTTAAATGTTCCCTTTAATAAATAAATCAATGTAAAAAAAAAAAAGGGTTCCAGTTAGTGCCAATGGTAATATGGGGCTTTCACCGATACCCCAGTGCGGCGTGTTGGGTGAGTGGCCACACCATTTGGTTGCCAAAAAAAAAATGTAACTGGTACCATGACCAGCAGCATGGCACTAGTTTGGCAGGTTCTTTTTTTGCCAGTCAGTTTTACAGGACCCTGCAGGAATGTGAAAGCCTCTATAGCAGCTTTTTAGACAGCAAACAAGAGCTGTGATATCAAATTCTGAGTAGCACAATACTTGTGTAAAAATATCACCATAGGGCTCCACGATGGCCCATCACCAGTATATTTCACTGCCATGCTGGCAACCCAGATTTGGGGTCGAACTCGGGAAGCCATGTCAGGGCAAGGCCATGGGATGGGTAGCTGCCAAGAGGCAATGTGCCCCCCTCCCACAGTACTCTGCGCACACACAGTGTGGTGCTGCAATGACAAGCATCCCATGTCACATGGAGAAGGGTGGATCAGGAGAAGTTGGAGAAATAAAAATCCATTTCTAACTAGGGGGTAAGAAGACAGATACTTTATTAGAATTGTAGGGCCTAGCCAGCCCGCCGGTGTAGCAGCAGTGCTACTGCTCATTATGCCGGTGACCCAGGTTCAGGAACAAGCTTGGGTCATTGGAAGGGTAGCTGGGGGAGGAGGACTCTGCGACACAAAAGAATGCTTTCCTACTTCTGGGAGGGAGATCACTGTCACCATGCGACCATAACCTGGGTGACCATGCCTGGCAATGCAGGCGGAAGTATAATTCGGGGGCTGGGGATCACAGATTGCCTAGACAGACGTGCACACTCTGTGAGATCACATCCATCAGCCAGCGTCACTGTAACAGAAAAACTGGAAAAAGCAGCCATACCCTATGACAGCTCTGGGCAGCCCACAGAGCCTGCACCCTGCCAACCTAGGCACACATTATGAGCACCACGGAATGTTTACTGAGAGACCTGGTCCAGTCCAAAGTCCTCCACCGTGAGGAGGAGATACCATTGGGCCACATTCACAGAGTAAGATAAGTCCTAGGAGATGCAGGGGAGATGGGGCTAGGGCCAGCTAGAAGCCCTGAAATGGACCGATGCAGGCTGGAGAGGGAGTATAAACAGAAAGTTACAAAAAAACAAAAAGTGTAAATCTGCAATGTAAACTGGGACCTTCAGTCAGGGTATTAAAAAAAAAAAAAAGAACCAGTAGCTGTTGGTGTGCTAGTCTGAGGTAGGGAAGGCAGCTGGCAATCACCCTTGCAGTTATTTTATTTATTTATGGAAAAGTTTAACCACAAAATACATACTGAACTTATAACAGCTCGTTTCCAGATGTGTCCTGGGGGAGAGGGGAGAAGGAGATAGCAACGATATAATTAATAAAAATACAAGAATTCAAATACAATGATACACAATTACAATAAGAATCATACATTTATAGGTGATTTAGTAAAGAATGTAATTAAAAAGAATATAAAAATCTATATATATATATATATATATAAAGAAGAGAAAAAGTAGTGAAACAGCATAAATAGTTCAAAACTAGATAAGGGCAGTAAGACTAGGACAACCGGTTGCATGTGATGATGGAGTAAAAGAGGAAAGGGTCATAGACAGCTGCAGGAAGGATAACAAAAGTAATGAAAAAAGAGACTTTAGAGTGGAGGGAGAAGAGGCAGAATGAATAGAAAGGGGAAGCGAGGACCAAAGTTTAGGAAAACAGTAAGAAAAAGCAAACGGACCAACAGTAGATTTTCTAGAAGGAAAAGAGAGAATGGGAAGAAGTGTTGCAAAGAGGGTAGGAGGGAAGAGGCAGGTGGGGGTAAGGATTGCTGTTAATTCAGGGGTGTCGCTTAGGCAGAACTGAATCAGTTGTCTGCATTTAGACTTCCCTGGCCTTCCTACAACATCATTATAAAATGACTTCCTCTCAACTTGTCCCATTCACATTCATGTTCCAGAGCGCAAGTGGAACAGGACGGGGGTCTTGGGCATCGGCAGATGACATCAGGCATTAGGGATCTCTGCCGGTCCATTGAGGTAAGGCACAGTACCACTTACTTGATGCTACCTGACTAAGTGAGTACTGAAAAAGGTAAGGGGGTAATGGAAGTGAGGAAAGAGGCTGCATAAGCAGTAACAACCTGCTGAGTGGGAAAAGACCCTATCTAGGGTAATGGTTCAAAGAGGTTAAAGTAAAGCATAAAAGGAGAAACCTAGAAGCACTGTCTGTAGGGTGAGGTTGCAAAGTAAATTCCAGTAGAAAGTAGAGTGAAGGAATGGGAATTCTGGGAGTGGTGCAGTACAGTGGGTGTGGAGCTGCAGTTTTCAGAGACTTTCTGGACACTGAGGCACTAACCCATATCCATGCATCTCTCTGGGCTGAGGGAGAAGGTTACTGGACCCCAGGCCAAGTTGACTTGGATTTGGGGGACCTCCTTCCCCACCCAAGGGCCACCGAGTCAACCACCAATGCCCCAGAGCACGCCTAGGAGAAGGAGGGCTGGCTGGACCATGGTGAGCTCTAGAAGGGTGGGGGTGGCAGGTGAGAGGCACATTCCTCAGCCTGTGTCACTGTGGAACTCATTCGTCCCTCCGGTGGGACGGGATTGCCTGAAGAAGGCCCCCATAGTAGTGGCTAAGGAGGATGTTGAGGTCCTCCAGAGGGGAGGCCCCAAGGTGGGAGGTAGAGGGCCACCAGCAGAGGAGGAAGCAACTTCCGGTGGGAGAACTGATTGTTCAGGGGGTAGGATTTGGGAATAGGAAAGGAGGCAAAGAGAGAAGTGAGGTGCTTTCCGGACTCCATGGCTTGGAGGGATGCAAAATGGCTCATAAGAATCACTAGGGCAGTGTGACAGGAGGAGATGGACGCCACTGTCCACTTGGGAACTAATGATCTGGCTAGGGAAGGGACTGAGATTGTGCAGGGGGATTCTTGGAGCCTAGGGATGGTTCTTAGGCATGTAGTGTCCTTGGTGGCTTTTGCTGAGGAGCTGCCCATCTATGACCAGGGTCGGGGGAGGACAGGGTTCTCCACATCAGAAGCTTCAACTCATGGTTGAAGGAATGGTGCAGAGAAGATGGGTTATCTGTACTGTGGACTGAGGACCAGCCTGGAAGGATCTGGGCCTATGAACAGGGGTCATAGCCTACATTTGTCTGGGAAGGGAACTGCAGTCCTCAGAGGACAGTTTAAATGTTACTTTGATGAACATTTAAACTAGCTGAAGGGGCTGGTGGAAAAAAAGGGAGGCTTAAACTGCTCCTCGCCCCCCCAGAGACTGAAGCAGAGGGGCCCCTGAGGGGAGGAAAATTCTCCAGGGTGCAAAATAAATAAAAAGGCAATGTGGTAGAAAACAAAGGCTATGAGAACCAGAGTTGTAAAAAGGGAGGGGAAAGGAGGCAGGGCAAAAGAGAAAAGGGGGTTATCAGGCAAAGTGGGAACAAAATGTGAAAGTCTACGTGTGCAAATGCAAGAAGTCTAGGAAACAAAATTCCAGACAGACTTAGAGGCCATCATAGCAGAGGTACACCTGGATATTGTGGCTATTACAGAGTCGTGGTGCACAGGAAACCAGACATGGTCATACCAGACTATACTCAGTTCAGGAAAGAAAGGGTGGAAAGGAAGGGAGTGTTGCTTTATGTAATGGATGGGAAAGGTGACGTAGACACAGGGAATCCAGACGGGAATGGAGGGGATCGAGGTACTGTGGGTCATTCTGTAAACAGGAACCAGGCCATTATTTGCACTGGTATGATCTACAGACCTCCAAGCAAGGGGCGGGGGGGATGACATAGGGTACTGGCGGGAGCCATTAGCACAGTGGCAGAAAAAAAGGAGGTGCTACTGGTGGGGGACTTCAGTCTGCTGGATATAGACTGGAGACTCCCAGCTCAGCTAGAAGCAGGGACATCCCACACTCCCTGCAGGGAGTGTTTTTCAGGCAGCTACTCCGGGACCCCACTTGGTATGTGGCAGTACTTGACCTGGTGCTCACAAACAGGGAAAGTCTACTCATCTCCCCAGGATCTTCCAACTTCTGAAGCCAGACTGGAATTTTTATCCAAACTACCATTTCCGAAACTATCGGAAATGCACCGAAAGGCTCTGGAATCCCTCATAAGGCCTGATGAAGTCCTTGCCCACATCCAAGCCTTGAAACCCTTTAAATGCCCAGGTCCTGACGGATTTACGGCACAGTGGTACAGGAAATTCTGAGGCCCTCTTCTCTCTATGCTCTTATCCTCATATAGGGCAGTTGCCAAGGGGGAACCTCTCCTCCCTCATGGAATTATGCAGTTATTACTCCTCTACCTAAACCAAAACCTAATAAAGATGTATCGGATCCAGCCTCATACCGACCTATTTCCATCCTTAACATCGACTACAAGATTTATATGGCTATCTGGGCCTCCAGACTTGAGACACTTCTTCCATCACTATTTCACCCTGATCAATCGGGATTTATTAAAAGCCGCAGTACTACTGACGATATACGGCGCACTATGTTACTCCTTGAATGTATACATTCCAGACAGATCCTCTTGGCTCTCCTTAATTCTGATGCCAAAAAGGCATTTGACAGGGTGTCATGGAAACTTTTGTGGGATACCTTGAAATTTTTCTCTTTTCCTGATCAGTTTCTTACTTGGCTCCAAAATATATACACTCAGCCCAAGGCCTATATTTGCTTAAATGGAGCAATGTTCTCTCCTATATCTTTACAACAGGGAACCCGGAAGGGGTGCCCTCTTTCCCCATATCTTTTTGCCCTTTACATGGAACCTCTGGCTATGACCATAAGACAGAATCCTAGGATAGAGGGTATTCCATTGGGTCAAAAACACTACACGCTATCCCTATTTGCAGACAACATTCTTTTGACTGTTCTATCACCTGAATCCTCAGTACCAGAGGTTTGGGAGACTCTTAGGCACTATAAAAAAAAATTGCCAATTTTAAGCTAACCATTACTATAACAGAGGCTATGATGTTATACTATAAACCATCACAACACCTGAAAAACTCCCTACCATTAAAATGGAGATGTACTAAGTTTAAATATTTAGGAATTAAAATTCCCTTGAACTTGGAGCATCTCAAACTAGTTAGCTATGAACCAACACCTCTCCTTATTCAAGAAGACCTCTCTAGATGGGGCAATTTAAAACTTACTTTCTTTCAACGCATAGAAACTATACGAATGAATATACTACGCAGACTGTTGTATTTATTTCAAAACATTCCAACTTTCCCAGCCACTTTTTATTTAAAATCTTGGAATAGGATGCTCTCCTCCTTTATATGGGATAGTCAGAGATCAAGGATTCATCGTTCTTTGTAATCTCTCCCACTGGTCCAGGGCGGAGTCAGTCTCACTGATCTAAAACTATATGCTATGGAAAACATTTCAAAAAATTATTTTGATATGGCTATCACATACCAGCAGGCCGTCCTGGAAAGAAATATAATTCCTAATAAATGATCTCCATGATATAGAAAAGATTGTCCTCTCTTCCTTGGGTTAGGCCCCTCCACTTCGAGACATTACTAATTACACAGCAAAAGTCTTGAAGATATGGAATAACACCAAACTGAAAAAAACCTTTCAATCAAACTATTTTTTTCTTTACATTAATATCGAGATGACAATTTTCACCCAGCCCTTCTAGACAACACTTTTGAATCCTGGAGTACACTGGGTCTTAACTATTATTATCAAATGATCGATAATTCTGGGGTTCTCCCCTTTAGGGAACTACAACAAAAATATTCTCTCCCCAATAGGGATCAATTCCGATATGGCCAGGTGAGAAACTACATACTCGGACACAAAGCTTTCCCTACATGTCGTCCTTCTCCCCTACCAACTTTATGGATCCTGTTTAGAGACACCCTAGATGGTGGCATCTGGGAGAACCTCATTGGTCACTTATACATAATTCTTCGAGAACATTTGGGAGATTCATCTCTCGTAATATTAGAGGCCTAGAACAAGGACTTAGAACTAGAAATCCCTTTCCTGCTATGGAGAGAATCCGTGTTAAAGCCAATCAAAATCACCTCCCCTGGGCAATAGAGAGAGTTTGCCTGGAAATCCCGATCTAGATATTTCTATTCCCCAGCAATTCTGGCAAAATATCTACCAGCCTTATATGGAAGTTGCTGGAAACACTGTAAATGCAGATTGGCAGACTTGGGTCATATTTTTTGGACCTGTCCGAAGTTGATGCCATTTTGGTGCATGCTGCAGATAGAGCTGGGAAAATGCTTCGGAGAAACAATTGAAATGACAGCAGAAATGGCGCTCATGTCCAACTTTCCACCCCATAGGCCACGGTGGGGTAACACCCTACTCCTTTACCTACTGGCAGCGAAGAAAACTATTACCAGTAGGTGGATGTCTACTCTGATCCCTACAGTAACAGAATGGCATCAAATAATTTGGGAAATTTACAGATCTGAACATCTGACAGCCAAATTGCATAACAAACAAGAAGCCTTTCTGAGAAACTGGCAGGGACAGATTTTGTATTTTTCTCAAGTCGATTCGGGATTTGTACCTTAGGTTGACCCTGGAGGGGTGTACTTCTCAGGTAGGGAGTGGCTCTGTACTCAACCCCCTTTTCATATTACCCCTTGTGCCCCGAGACTTTGGATGGTGGGTAAAGGGATGGTTCCCCTTTGTTCTTTCTAGTGGTGAATTTTAAAGTTGAGGTACTTTGAGGTCCAGCCACCTGCCTGCTTTGATCAGGGAGGATACTGTGACTAGGAGGGGTATAACTTAAAGCAAGGGTGTGTGACTAAGCTGATTGAACACTATTCTTTGTGCACCTATCACCTTACAATGTCTTCTGAATACTGTACTTGCTCATAAAGACTTACAGTGTGAGAGTGTTCAAATGGAATGTATACCATATGTTTCTGCCAATAAAAAGGAAATTTAAAAAAACAAACAAACATGAAAAGTATTGCAGACATCAAGGTGGAAGGCCACCTGGGGACCAGCGGTTGCCATACAGTGTGGTTCAATATAAGGAGAGCAGCAAAAGCAAACCACACACAGGCAAGGGTCTTGGACTTCAGAAGGGCAGATTTTTTTTTTTTTAATCTTTCTTTATTCTCCTCCCCACGCCGGAGCCCCGCTCAGTCGGGAGATGCTCATGCAACAGCCCCGCTTCCTGTACCTACCTGAATCTCCCAGTGGGCCTCCATGGAGCCATGGCTGTATCCCCAGGTGGATACTAGGTGGGGCACAGACACCCCAAGATAATCTACTTCTCATTGGGTCCCTCCAGTGGTCAGGTAGGCAGGAGCCATTAGGGTCTGTGCCGTGGCACTCCTTCCTTCGGCACTCCAGTGTTGTTTTTCCCTGTTCTGGAGAGTGGCTTACACCCTGACGTCAAGGTGACTGCTGACATCTATCACTCCCCGACCCTCTCTCTATATAGACTGCACTTGCTGTGCCCCCGGCTTCTGCCAGAAGCCAGGCAAGTGCCGAGTCTACTCCCCCCTCCCTCCCAGGAGAAGAGAGCTGTCCCTCGGATGCTCGATCTTCTCCCTCCCCTGCTGACCCCCCGTGGCCTGGGCTCATTCCTGAACCCGGGCCACCAGCATGGTAGGAGGTGTGGCATCCAGCGCCTCAACCCTCAGCACCATCGGGCTGAGCAGAAGGGCAGATTTTATAAAAATGGGTGAATGATACAGAGACAGCCTAGCAGGTTGAGATGACCTGAGTGGAGTGGAGGAACAGTGGGCTGAGTCAGGGACTGCATTGTGAAGCAATGTTGCAATTACAGTGGGGCTTGCAACGGCTCAGCCCTCTAGCTCTGAAGTGAGCCCCAGTAGCTCAAACATCACTGCCACTGACTTATGATGGGAAGGGGGGGCTCTATTTAAAGACAGAGCCCTTATAGACCCTCTAGTTCCCAAAGCTCAAAGTGTGTAATTCCAACACTGTGGGGAAGGCAACAAACCTCTGCGCAAAGGAAGAAAGCAAAAAACAGGAGAAAAGAGACCACTATGGTTCTCAAAGGATGAGACTACAAAGGTAGATGCTAAAAGGGTAGCATTTAGGAAGTATAATGAGATGCAGAGGGAAGAGGATATGGAGGTGTGTAAGGTATTGTGGGAGTGCACTTCAAACCACAGCAGGTTTTCAGTTGGGATAGGCACAGCACAGTCCCATTTACTGAGTGAATAATTAACATACAAGTGAGCAAGAACAAACAGTCCAGACAAAACATGGTCACTATTTACAAGACAGACAAGTTCAGGATGAGACTTTAACATGGACTTCTGGATACATCAAGACACACTTTCAGGTTTCAGATTAGGGACTTCCTTTCAGCTTTCCTAATTACCCAAAATTGACTACCGCCAACAAGCTCACCAGCCTGGTGGTCTCAGAAGGGTAATTTTAGGCAAGAAGCTGCAACAGACAAGAACCTCTCAGGACAACAGTCAGGTTGGAGATCTGCTCTCCATCAAAACACTCTTCAGAAACTTCAGGATGGTGCTGTTCATTCATATACAATAACAGGATGGCGTTCTCCCCGGAACATACCAGGACGGAGCTGTTCACTCCTCCAGAGTGATCTCTCGAATGAGGGGATGAGCAGCCCTTTATGGGAGCCAACTCAGAAGACGCCTCCCATAGGGGGCTCTCAATCCCACCTCTGTTCATAATTAACAGGATGAACGAACATTGGAGTACAAAAACAATACATGAACAGCAACAGTCAGTGCACTGAAACATATTACCTGGGTTCACAGTTACATTCAGACACAAAAAGGCTTTCAGACACAATTAACCTCAAACTGGCTAATTGCCTATGTTGCATATTGGCCCAACCTTGCTTGATATGGGGCTCATCTGTGTGAGGTTTTCCAGTACTCATAAGTTCTCCTATATAAGGTGGACAGATCAGCCTGCCAGCTCCTATACAGAGAATACAGAAGGTAGTAGCTGGCGTAGCACACAGCTTAGAGACCAGCAGCATATAGCTCAGAGAACACAGGCCTCAGCCTAAGGGAAAACAGATATACTTCTGTTTTTCCTAATTTCACTTACTGGGACATTGCAGATGTGCTGAAGTCAGAGAGGGAATGCAGTTTAATGTTGCTTGATGTTTATCTTTTTATCTTGAAAGAATTTTACATGCAAGCTGCCCAGGGTGAATTCCCATTTCTCCCCGAGTTTTGTTTCCCCTTTCTATTTCAAAGGTACAACAGCGTTACTGAAACAGGTTCATTATTAGGTTAAACAGCTTTACAACAGTGTCTTTAAATGCAGCAGATTTTCCTATTACTTAAAATGAGTATTTGCTTAATGACAAGATTCTGAAGGAATACCTTCCACCTTGCAAAGTGGATAATAGACTAGTAGGACACAGTGTACTGCAGAGTATCCACTACTCTCAGCCCATCCTAGCTCTGTTCCTGCCTCTACTGCCGCACCCAGAAGCAGACTACAAGAGACTCGTGCATAGCCCCGGAGAGCATATCACAGCTCCACTCACAGAAACTGGTGCGCACATGGAGTCACGATGCAGGGAAACACCTCCAGCTTCAGGGGAAGAGTTTCTAATACAGAACCGCAGCATAAAGGGCAGCCATGACTAACAGACAGCTGAGTCTTGAACACTGGTGGCACTGGCTGCTTTACAGACTTATTTATTTGCTTTTGTTTACCAGGTGAGCACACTAGACAGCCAAGTGCCTGTTTTCAGGTGCGACCCGGGAGATTACAAGGTACAATGGGGAACATACAGGCAGTGTACATAGTAGGAACATACAAGCAAAATCAAGGTACAATACAGTGACATCTGGATAAAACATCAGTCGTAAACATACAGGCAGAATAGAAGAACAAATGAGATCAGGCATAGACAAACAGTGTTATGCATCTAGGGTCATCCAAAGTCGCAGGTGGGTGTGCTTATACATGACCAGTAGGGTAGACCGCTTAGCTGACTAAAACAGGGCACCCAGGGGAACTGCTTAGAACAGCTACAAATACATTCTTCCACTTGATACAGTCCTGGATACATTAGCAGCTGTTGCTGTAATGCAAGGGGGAACCAGCGATGTTTGCTGTTATAAAAGGGCAAACATGGATAAATACCATAAATATTTATTTTTCCCTCACATCCTAATGCAGCACTTCCCGTGGTGACACCAGTTGAACCATGGTGAAGCTATGCAGACACGGGAAGGCTTGGGAAGAATGAGATTATTTAAATGAGGAAGTGGGTTAACAGCTCAACAAATACTCCCTTCTCTGTCCTATGCACTCTCCTAGCTGGTTCAAACACCAACATCAGTAACTGTTTTGTACCCTCTTTCTGTATGGATTAAATAGCTGATATTGCTTAAACTAGTTGGTGTACACTTTTTTCTTATCAACACTGTTACCTTCCCCTTCTTCTCACACTTTTTAGCCCCCTGTGAGGGGGCAGGATAGCATAGTGGTTAAGGGCATAGAGCTGCAAGCATGGAGTCCTGGGTTTGAATCCCATCGTTCCCCACTTGCATACTGTGTGACCCCAAGCAAGCCACTTAACTTCCTTGTGCTCCCAGGTCCCACCTGTAAACAAGTTCCAGCTTAGTGTGCCTTTCCTAGTTAAACAATTTCCTGTTCCCTTCCTAAATAAAAAATAAATAAATAAATGTTAAGATACAGAAGGTTAAGACGTGATATATGCCTTGTCTATAGGGCCCATGAAAACAGTAACCTATGGGAATACTTGGGATTAGAGGCAAGGATACATGTCAGGGATTTTAGAGGTCATACAAAACAGTTGAAAGGGTTATATGTATAAAAAGAAACAAAGGGGTCACTGGTTTAATCATAGGGTTGTCTCTGAGTGGAATGGTTTGCCAGCTGCAGTGGTATATAGTGATAGCATATCAAATTTTAGAATTGCATTAGACCTCTACATGAAGAATAAGGGGAGAACAGGATATGGATCTCACTGTGTGCAGTTCTGGAGACCCCATCTCCACAAAGACATAGACGGGGTGGATGCTGTCCAGAGGAGGGCAACCCAAAATGGTGCAGGGTCTGCACCAGGAGACATATAAAGAAAGACTAAAGGAGCTTAAGATGTATAGCCTCAAGGAAAGGAGGAAGAGGACAGACATGAGAAATTTTCAAGTACCTCAAGGGACTCAACAAAGTCCAAGAGGGTAGCATCTTTCAGAAAAAAGAGATGTGCAAGAACAAAGGGGCACAATTTGAAGATAGAGGGGGAATGGCTCAGAAGTAATGTGCTGAAGTATTTCTTCACACAGAGGGTTGTAGATGCATGGAACGGCCTTCCTGAGGAGGTCATAGAGTCAAAAACAGTGGGGGAATTCAAGAATGCATGGGACAGACATAAGGTAATTCTAGTGGGGGGGGGGAGTAGGTTGTTGGTTAACTAGGATCTGCAAATTATCCGTTAGGTAGGGAAATGGGCAGACTAGGTGGGCCAAGTGGTCCTCATCTGCCATTAAATTCTCTGTTTCTATGGTCAGGTTTACATGGTGTAAGTTTCTCGACTTGTACATTTCTGTGATTTCTCTATCTCCCCTTGTTAGTTATTGTAAACGTCCCAGAGACCTAACTGCTAACTACTATATGTATTATTGTTCTTACCTTCAATGAGTTTTACAGTTGCTTTGTAACCATGTGCAGTGATCGGATGCACCTATTCCACCACTATGTATAAGATCCCAGGCTTTTCTTACTTTCAGTGTGTTTTACAATTGCTGTTGTAACCAGATGTATATTTTGGATGCATTTTTCCACCGCCATGTATATGTTATTTCATGCTTTCCTGTGTATCTTACTCTATATACATACATTTTGTATGCTTTGTTGTCCTTTGACTGGACACTTGTGAAAATGGGCAGACATGCTCACATGCCTTCCAGTATAAAAAATTAAAATGAAAATGTGTTGACCATAGTATGTATTTTATACCTGTACTGTACCTGCTTGTGTAACTCTCCTGGGTCGTGCCTGAAAATAGGCAATATTTTTGCCTAGTGCACTTACCAAGTTAAAAAAAAAAACTAACTAGTGTCTCCACCAAAGGAAGTGCTCCTCTTAGCACAAGAGCATCTTTAAAGGGGCAGACCAAGAAAAGCCTTGCCTAATTCACAGAGTTATAGATTTAGCTGTGGCTGCCTAATAGAGGTTTAACTTTACAAAAAAGAATGTTTCGCTCCCTTATGTGCATCTTAAAGGAGCGAGTCAGGATTTACACCACAGATTTCTTATGGCCATTAAACAAGGGGAACAGAATTGCACATAACACGGCATTTGTGCGGTGCACTATTTGTACGCAGTAACATGCAATGAACAAGGTAGCGCAACGGACTTGGCTTTAGACTTTCCTTTTGCGATCACAGGCACATAGAATACCATGCTACAAGACATGGCACAGGCACATGCACTACCATGCTACAAGACATGGCACAGGCACATGCACTACCATGCTACAAGACATGGCACAGGCACATGCACTACCATGCTACAAGACATGGCACAGGCACATGCACTACCATGCTACAAGACATGGCACAGGCACATGCACTACCATGCTACAAGACATGGCACAGGCACATGCACTACCATGCTACAAGACATGGCACAGGCACATGCACTACCATGCTACAAGACATGGCACAGGCACATGCACTACCATGCTACATGACATGGCACAGGCACATGCACTACCATGCTACAAGACATGGCACAGGCACATGCACTACCTTGCTACAAGACATGGCACAGGTACATGCACTATCATGCTACAAGACATGGCACAGGTACATGCACTACCATGCTACAAGACATGGCACAGGCACATTCACATGCACTACCATGCTACAAGACATGGCATAGGCTCACACACTACCATGCTACAAGACATGACACAGGCTGCATGGAAAAGAAGGGACAGAAAAGAATAAAGAGGGAGACTTCCGGTGACGTCACCGCCCCAAATGGCTGCTGGCTTTCTTCTGAGCTCCTTACAACCCACAGAGGAAATTATCTCCTGGAGCAGTGCAGAACAGCAAAAATAAAGTTTCCAGCACTGAAGATGTCTGAGGGATCAAAGGCGAACAGATCCCGACTGAAAAGCTCAAAAATGAAAACGGATGGTGGCAGATTATTAGATCAGGAATCCATTAGCAGGTGTTTCTCACCGGCAAGCACCGCAACTGCAGAGGCCAATACTGATCAAGAAACTGAGCACCTCACCAGATCTTGCTTTGAGGCTATACTGGCAAAAATCAGGGCTTTTCAAGCAGAGAACAAACATCAATTCCAAGCCCTGCAGGGAAAAATTAATGTAATGGAAGGCAGACTAGACAAAGCAGAGCAGCATATAGGAGAAGCAGAGGACCGGGACCACCGGGCCCAAACATCCTTGGATTACATAATAGATCAGGAAGCCTTACAAGATAAACTACTCGACCTGGAAGCCCGCTCTCGGTGGGGGAACCTCCGTATCTATGGCTTGCCGGAAGATGCCGAGAAAGGAAAAATGGAGGTATTCATGGAGGATCTCCTCCGCAACATGCTAAATCTCTCATCCACATTTCAGTTTAAAATAAGACGAGCGCACAGATCATCGGCGCTCAAACCGTCCAACCCGGCTGCACAACCGAGATCAGTGGTGCTGAAACTGGCCAGCTATCAGGACAAGGACTACCTTTTAAAAACAGCTTGGGGCCAAAAAGTGGTAAAATACAATGCAGCGCAACTCTACTTTGACCACGACTACCCACCTGAAATAGCGAAGAGACGCGCTGCCTACTCGCCCATCTTGAGAATGCTGAAAAACCATGGAGTTCGCTTCCAAACACCATATCCAGATAAACCACATGTTTTTTGGGACTCGGGCACCACAGTATATGAATCTCCGTAACAAGCCCAATAGGATCTCTCTTCTAAGGGCTGGAAAAACCTCCCGGACCAACCAGAAGAACAACAGCCACTACCTCAGCGCTCATAATGGTCCCTCAACATGCGCAATAGAAATAGATCCTAGGCACAACAAACCTACAAGAAGTATAAGCCCTGCTAGGAGAGAACAGGACTTCGGTAATTTCTACAGCATCCAAACCAGCAACAGAAAATACCCGAGATGTGTAAAAACTTTTCTTTTTCTTTCTACAAAAACCTTTGCCTGAAAGTCTGAATCGCTCCCTTCCTGTCTGAGTGGAAAAATACCACACTCAATAGGGAGTAACACAGGACTGGGCCTAAGCTGGCATCTCCATTTCAGAGCGGCATATAGGAGACATTTAGATACAGCTCACTCTCCTTTCGACCACCAAAGTTAAGAGGATACCGTATGCAGCTTTTAAGGCCGCTACATTTGAAATTGAGAGCGAGGAAAAGGACTTGGACTTTGCAGAGCATCGTCCCCAATCAACTCCTCCAGAGTCACGGAGCAGTCTAGCCACTGACAGTGCTTGACTTACAGTTAGAATTTAATATTAACAGTTAATTTTCTTAATAAGCATCAAGTTACTTTTAGTGAAAGCATGTTAAGGCTAATATGGTCAAAATGCTTTATATTAACCCTGAGCGTACCCCCTCAACTATGGGATGTGACGTCTCAGAAAGAGGACCCAGGAAGTGACTCATGGGGAAGACAATAATGTAAGTAACATTAAAATAGGGATCACATTGAGAGGTTCTAAATCTGTGGGCAGGAGAATTTGCCAACAATGAGGAGAGGGCATGCTTCACTCAGGGGCCCTATCTTTCTACCTCTGCCTTACGGTATTGAGGTTCTCGCTCTACGTTTCAACACACAAGACCTGCCTTTACATAGGGTCAGAGGAGGCCTGGTGCAACCACATGCCACTTTACCTCCTGGAGAGGAGGATTGGGGCTGATCAACCCCAACTCTCACTCCCATAGACGGCGAAATTCTGAGCCCTCCAACCTTGGGAGTCACGCTGCAAATAGTTTCTTATTTCTTCATACTAACATACTAGATGCCAGCAGAGTAGTTCTGTTGGTCTATCAAGTCTGCTCGTGCTTCAGCACCCTGACTGGGTACCGTAGTCCTCTATCTGTCTCCTTCCACTGTTACTCCATGCCCCAGTCCTGCCCCTCCTGTTCAAACCAGCCTCTGCTTCACCCCTTGCCTATACCTGTCCCACTCTCTCTTGAATCCCTCCACCGTAGCTGCCTGTACCAGCTCCCTGGGCAGCACATTCCACGGTTCCACCACTCTCTTGGCGAAGTACCTCCTCCTCCTTTTCCCCCTAATCCTACCACCCCTCAATCCTCCAACTGTGTCCTCTGGTGATTCCACCCTCCTTTAGTCGAAAGATCCTATCTTGGCTTACCTTATTTACTCCCCTGAGGTACTTGAACACCTCCCCAGTCCCTCCTCTCTTCAAGCGAGAACAGATTGAGCTCCCCTAGTCGTTCCTCATATGTCATATCCCCCAGGCCCTGGATCATTCTGGTTGCTCTCCTCTGAACCCTCTCCAGGAGTTGGATGTCCCTCCTTAGGTACGGCCTCCAGAACTGCACACAGTACTCAAGACGTGGTTTAACCAGGCTGTTGTACAGTGGCAAAATCACCTCCCTGTTCCTTGAGGTAATCCCCTAGCGATGCATCCCAGCATCCTATTTGCCCTGACTGCAGCCCTCCTGCACTGCTCTGAATTATTCATGTTAACATCCACCAAGACTCCTAGGTCTCTTTCTCATGCCGTGGCCTGCAATTCATCCCCAGTGTGCACATAGTTAGGATTTTCCCACCCTAGGTGTAGCACCTTGCACTTGGAGGATTTAAATTTAAATTTCCAGGTGCAGGACCACCTATCCAGAGTATCCAGGTCCTCTTGCAGGGCCAATCTTTCGTCCTCCCCCTCCACCACCAACCCCAGCTTAGAGTCGTCTGCAAAGAGAATCATTTCATACCTGATACCTTCCCTGATATCATGGTATTATCATGCTTTAAAAGTTTATAGTTCATACTTGTTAGTTAGTGATATATGTTACTTCAGGCTACAGCAGAAAAATTTCTTTATTACTAGCCATGATTTGGTTATAAGTACATTTACTTTCAACCTAAAGGTGGCAAACTTAAGTCTGGACAAGAGGAACGGAGGGGGAAAGGTACAGAAAAGGAACAGCGAGGAGATGGGAGGCAGCAGGGGACTCCTGCGACACAGGTTTTAAAGAGGGCACTTAGTGACCTTAGGATAGACCAGGGTAGTAAAACCCTAGAGATTTAAAACGAGTGCTCCCCAGACTCTATTAATCTGCTCCCATAATGTGAACGGGTCGAACAACCCAATTAAGAGATATAAGGTCATCAGAAATCTGAAAAACCAAAAACCTGATTTCATTCTTCTCCAGGAGACCCATCTGGGTAAGGAGGAGCATTGTAAACTATCTAAATGTGGGTTTTCTCATATTATTGCATCCTCATTTGGGGAGGGGGAGTGCAGGGGGGGTGGTTTTGGTCCCTAATACCAGCCCCTTCCATCTCACCAAGTCATGCACGGATCTACAGGGCCGCCTCGCAATAGCCGTTGGAACTGTAGAGGGGCAACCATTGACTCTGGCATTCTTGTATATCACACCGGGATCCAAAGCCAATACAGTGAAATGTAAGATCACTGATGCAAAAAATTACAGAACTCCAGGAAGGGGTATTGGTGACCACAATCAGATATACAACTGGCTGGATATCACGAGCACCCGAAACCGCAAGAAAATTCCTACACAAAAAGCAGTGGGAGGTATATGCTAAAAAAATGCAGTGGTTCGACGTTTGGAGAGCCCAGCATCCACATCAAAAGGAGTATTCCCATTACCCCCCACACACAAAATCTACACACGCATTGACTATTCCCATATCTCAAAAGAACACTTACAGGGTTAATAATTGCATAATGGCACCCTATCCCATATCGGACCACTCCCAGTTAAGTCTGTGGCTGGACTGGCCATCTGACAAGAGGAAACCCTGTGGTGCTTTAATATTTATTTATTAAATCTTAAAGATTTTCAAGAATTAATAAAGGACTGATCCCACAGATAGATAGAGAGAATACGCACTTAGAAATATTGAAATCCACCCTCTGGGACACGGTAAAAGTAGTACTACGGGGCAACATAATAAAATACGCTTCCTTTTACAAGAAACAACAGTCAGCAAGGTAGGACCTACCCCAGCGACAGCTAAAGGATCTGCAGGGGCAGCATGCAGCAGGGGATCGGGGACTTACCCCCTCCTCCAAGCCACCAAAGAACAATTACAGAAGTTGCTGGAGACCAAAACAGAACAAGCTTTACAGCGATTAAAGCTTAAATATTATGAAGGGGGGCCCAGGGCCACAAGGCTACTGGCTCACTGCCTGAGACAAATGACGCCCCAGTCTACTATTACCCAAATTCAGGAACCACATATGGGGAAATTGACCACAATACCACTCAAAATTAGACAGGCCTTTATGTCCTTTTACCAGCACCTTTATAAACCAGAAAAGGAGGTAGACCTGGAAAAAGTTAAAGCATTCCTGAATAGACTCCAGCTTCTGGACTTCTCAAAGGAGCAGAAACAGACCCTACTTCAGCCAATATCTAGTCCTGAACTAACTAAAGCAATATTAAACATTAAAGCCAATAACAGCCCAGGGCCTGATGGCTTTACAGGGGAGGTTTTTTTTTTAAGGCCTTCATGAACCCGCTTTTGTCGGTCTTGCTGGATGCGTGCAGGGAGGCCTAGGCGGGTGGGGCTCTACCTCGTACCTGGCACTATGTTTCTATCTCAAGTATTCTTAAACCAAGGAAGGATCAAACCAGTTGGTCATCATACCTGCCTATTTCGGTTCTAAATGTAGATTATAAACTGTTTACCACCATATTATCTAAAAGGCTGGAAGGGCTCCTACTTGGATTGATTAATGCAGACCAGACAGGATTTGTACCAGGGCGCCAAACCCAGGACAATAGAAAGAGAATCTTACATGTTCTCCGCCTGGCTGCCCTGTCAGAGGCCCCTTTTCTACTACTTAGTTTGGACGTGGAGAAGGCCTTTGGCAGGGTGGCTTGGCCCTTTTTGTTTCAGATGCTTGAGACAATGGGTTTCCCGGATGGCTTTATCAAGACAGTCGGAGCAATCTACTCTCACCCCCAGGCATTTATTAAGGTGAACGGGGCCATCTCATCCCCAGTAGCACTGGGCAGGGGTGCCCATTATTACCCCTGCTGTTTGCTGTGTACCTGCAGTCCCTTGCCAAGGCCCTTCGGCAGGAGGGTAGGCTAGCAGGGATTCAAACAGCAGAGGAAACTGTCCATAAGCTAGCATTATATGCCGATGATTTACTAATATACCCATCAAACCCAGAAAATTTGCTGAGCCCCCTCTGGGAGATACTGGAAAAATTTAGAAAACTCACGGGATACAAACTAAATTTAACAAAAACAGAGACACTCCAGATAAATTATACCCCCGCAGCACATACTAAACATCACTTCCCCTTTAAATGGAATTCCCCTAATATTAAATACTTAGGAGTTCAAATGGGCTTCTCACCAGAGGACTTATTTGCCCTCAACTATACCCCGCTTAAAAAATTGACTGCTGAAATGGTAGATGGAGGGTGCTGCCTCTGCCTATGACACAAAGAGTAGACAGTGCGTATGGTCCTGTTACCAGGCTTTTTATACTGAGCCCAAGCAATCCCTATCCCAATACCTAGAGAATACTACACATCTCTCAACAGAAAGATCTCCTGGAATGTCTGGGGCTCCCAGAGACCCTGGGTATGGATGTCCATACTGCAACTACCCCGTCGAGGGGGGGGCTCCCTCTCTCCCAAACATAGAATATTACCATCAGACAGCTCAGTTATGGACTATTTTATACTGGCTTAATCCCAAATACCAGGCCAGATGGAAGACCTTAGAAATGCAGACAGAGGACCTAGGGCATCTCCACAAAATTCTCCTGTCAGGCCCTCACAGAGTGGACCCCAGAGGAAGGGACAATCCGGACACAAACACATCCCTGATGAGCTGGCAAAAGTTACTCCAGCCTAAGAAATCAGAAAAATGGAGACCTCTCTTTTGCTCTCTTCCCTATTCACCAGATTTTAAGCCAGCCCAGCTGGATTTGGGATTCTGTCACTGGTAAAAAAGGGCCTGCATATAGTGTATCAATTTATAAAAGATGGGACAATCCTAAGCTTTACTAATCTCGTAGCAAGATTTGATTTATCTCATAGAGATAGATTCAGATATTTTCAGGCCACAGAATTGGCCTTAGAGGGTTGAGCTCCTAAGGAGTACGTAATTTCATATTAATATGCAGCACTAACTGAACTGCAGGGAGCCTCCACAGACTATCAGAAAATCCTGGGCTTTAGACCTTAGCATACCTATCCCCACAGAAGTATAGGACAAACATCTAAATAGAATTTATAAGGGAATCTTAGCCACAACATGGAGGGAATTCGCATGGAAAAACATGGTTCGCTTTTTTAGAACTCCAGCATTGACAGCCAAATACTTGGGTAATGGAACATCACAATGTTGGAGTGGGTGCGGAATCTCACCAGTCACTCACGGGCATGTCTTTTGGAATTGCCCCAAAATTTGACCCTTCATTACAGACATACAGGGAGCACTATCACTCATCGTGTCCCCCAACTTGAAGTTAACCCTTGATCTTTTTTTTGTCCCAATGGCCCATAGAATTCAAGGACCCTAATTCAACCAAATTTATCTCTGTTTTGATACTGGAAGCTAAAAAGCTATGACTGAAAAGTGGCTGTTGAAGCAAGTTCCCTCTCTTGCTCAATGGCAGGATATGTTAAGTGAGGTATACAAGATGGACAGACTGACAGCAGTTCTAAATAAGAAACAGGAGATATTTGAACTGCTATGGAGAAGATGGGTACTTTACCTGGCTCCTCTCCGACCAGACTTCTTTCCCTAGATCAAATGAGTGACCTTATCTGAGGGCATACTGGACTAGGGGCTCACAGTCTAAGAACCTTCCCCTATACTTCACATAGCTGATTCAACCATGTACCCAAACTTGAATGCATTGATATGATATACTGGATGATTTCTCCATTCCAAATTAATTGTCAACAGTTACCTAGCTGATGGCCTGTCTGTATCTCGTTTTTTTTTTTTAAATGTATATTATAGGTTTGTAGTCATTGTTCTTATTGTACAAGTGAAAAACTGAATATAAATAAAAAAAGATTTTTTTAAAAAAAGAAAATAATGAGAAAAACAGAAGGAAGCACAGATAGATAAAGAGATAAGCAGAGGCATATGGGGAGATTCATGGAGGAAGGTCACCCCTCCATGCAAGTTCCAAGCAGACAGGTCACGACCACAAGGGTGCAGATAGAGCCACAAACAGCAGGGAGACAGAAGTAGAAAGTAAAACTTGCAGCCAGCCATAGCACCAAAATTGGGGGGGGGGGCAGCTACCTTCCTTACAAGGTATATTGAGGGAAGCAGGGAAAGCAATGAGGAGCGCAAAGGTACAAACTGAAAATGGAATAGTCCAAGGGGTAAATAAAGGGAACAGGACCTTTTTTAGGCACATAAGTGAAAAGAAGAGGACAAAGGCAGGGATTGTGAGGTTAAGGAGGGTGGAGGGGAATGCTCAGACAGGGGTCAGGAAAAAGCAGGCATCCTGAACAACTTTTGTTCAGTCTGCACAGAGGAAGGAGAAAGGGATGAGCCATTTAACAGCTGCAGGTGCACAGAGAGAGGGAGGTAGACAAGTCCATTTACAGAGGATAGAGTCCTGAAAGAACTTGCAAATCTGAAAGTGGACAAAACTATGTGGCTTTATGGGGTACACCCAAGGGTATTGAGGGAGCTCAAGGAGGTACTTGTTGCCCCTCTGACAGCCCTACTGAACAACTCGCTGGAAGCAGGAGTGGTTCTGGAGGACTGGAGGAGAGCAGATGTAGTCCCATTTTATAAAAGCAGTAGCAGGAAGGAGGCTGGCAATTATAGACTGGTCAGTCTGATATCAGTGGTGGGGAAGTTAATTGAGTTACTGCTAGAGGAAAGGATTGTGGAGTGGCTTGTTTCGAGTGGGTTACAGGACCTAAGACAGAATGGATTCATGGGGGGGGGGGGAGGACATGTCAGACAAATCTGATAGATTTCTTTCACTGGGTGACCAGGGAATAGATCAGGATGGGGCTGTGGGCACTGCCTACAGAGATTTTAGTAAGGCATTCAACACCGTACTACACAGGAGACTCATAAGGAAATTGGGCAGCTTAGGGGTGGGTCATCAGGTAGTAAACTGGGTAACAAAATTGGTTAATGGATAGATGGCTGAGGGTGGTGGTAAACAGAGCTCACTCTGGGGAAGGGAGGGTGCCTCACGGCTCCGTACTGGGACCAGTCCTCTTTAAATGTCTTTATAAATGATGAACTGGAAGGGAATGTATGCCTCTTTGCAGATGACACTAAAATCTTCACTAGGGTAGACATCCAGAGGAGGTGAACAGAATTTGCAGAGACCTGAAATCTTGAGGAGTCGTCAAGCTGGGTTTCAATGTGAAACAGTGCAAAACTCATGTACCTAGAGCACAGCAATCCAGAGGCAGAGTAAAAAATGGGAGAAGAGGTATTGACAGTCACCAAACTGGAAAGGGACCTGGGGGTAATATCTGATGACAACAAGGTGGTGAAACAGTGCGACAAGGCAGTGGGTAGGGCCAGTGGGATGCTAGGATGCATCTGGAAAGGGTATCACAGGCAGAAGGAAGGAGGTGGCATTGCCAGTGTATAGATTACTGGTGAGACCCCAGGTGAGAAGGAGACAGTATAGCGGAGTTGTCTAAGGCTCTGAGCTGCAAATCTGGTGACATCCAGCAGACCAGACCTGGGTTTGAATCCCACAGCTTCCACTTGCATACTGTGTGACCCTGAGCAAGTCACTTAACTTCCTTGTGCTCCCAGGTCACACCTGGAAACAAGCTCTGGCTTAGTGTGCCTTTCCTAGTTAAACAATTTCCCCTTTCCCTTTCCCCTTGAACACTGCGTTCAGTTCTAGAGAACACAACTTAGGAAGGACACAGACAGGGTGGAGGCTGTCCAGAGGAGGGCAACTAAAATAGTGCAGGGTCTGCAACAGAAGCCCTATGAGGAGAGACTAAAGGACCTGAATATGTACACCCTGGAGGAGAGGAGGGAAGGGGGAAACATGATTAGAAACCTATAACTACCTCACGGGATTTAATAAGGTACAGGAAGGGAGTATGTTTCAAGGGAAAAGATGCTGAAAAAGAAGGGGACATGCAATGAAGTTGAAGTGGAAATTCAGGAGAGACATGAGGAAGTACAACTTTACTGAAAGAGTGGTGGATGCCTGGAACAGTCTTCTAGCAGAGGTTGTGGGGGCAAATAAAGTAATGGGCTGCAAGCGTATATAGGATGGACAGAAGGGAATCTTAGTTGGAAGTAAGGGGGAACTTGGGGATCAAGAGGAGTCTGTCTAGGGTGACAGGACAGGATAGTCAGGGAAAAATGGGCAGACTGGGTGGGCCATCCTTATCTGCCATCAAATTCTATTTCTATGTTTCAGCTGCCACCAAGATGACGGTCGGCACACTTGGGTCCCTGCCACAGTACTGGACTCTTATGTGTATTTGCCTGCTGAGGGGAATAAGGAAAACAGCCCACCAACCCTTAATACAGAAAGCAAAACCACAGAATCAGGTAGGTGGTGTTGAGGCAGGGGTTAAAGCCAAGGCCCAATAACGGTACATCCCTGACATCCAAGGGCAGCTGGAAGGGGTTAAAAAGCTATCTAGAAAAAAATATGTACTGTATATCATGATGAACTGATAATCCGTAGCACTTCTAACTGGAGGAAAAAGAATGAAAATCTGATTGGGGGGCATCAGGAATCACAGCCACAGCCAGAGAGGGATGCAGGGAGAGAGACATAAAGAACAATTACTTACTGTAATAATAATAATAATAATGGCAAATGCTGTAGGCCTTCACATTGGGCACTATGCATGAAATGAAAAAGCCTATGTGCTGCATTAGTCTGGCATGTAGGCACCTCACACACACACTGCATCTCCTGCACGAGATGCACAAATGGGACACGCGTCCCATACGCACCCAATCCCCCGACCAGCAGTGGAACTCTGTGTGGTGCCAGACTGCGGGGTGTGCCCACACTCCACGCCATTCACAAAGGTGCAGAGTGCTGGGTGTGGGGGGGTGCTAGCTATACTAGGAAACACTTGACTCTAGGGATACTCGCCCCACCACGCAGGATTCTGCTGCCAGCTGCACTGGAGATGTCAGGGTACAGCAGCCCCAACATGCTACCCCAGCCCTCAGGAACCACACAGAAGGCAGGGACGGCTGACTGGGCACCTACCTGCCTCTTTAAAGCCAAAACAAAGTGCACTGCTGCTATATTTGGTGCCCCGCAGGCACAAGGGATCCAGTGGCAGACCGGGTCAGGGCATCCCACTGGATGCATGCCCATGTCCATGGAACAGCTCCCCATGCACCTTCGCGCCAAGGAGGCGGGGCCACGGATGGCAGCCGCGTGGTGGCCAGTGTCTATGAATATGACAACCGCACATCCATCCGTGAGTGCGGAGCTCTGTGGGTGGGATACATACCTTTAGAGCGTTATTCATGCCCAGTAGTGCATAGCGCCCATTGTGAGAGATGCCCAGGCAGCAAATGCGCACATGATGAGCATCATCTTTATCAACCTACTTTACCACAATAACAGTAGTGGACAGCAGTTCCTTTTCTTTCATCAGTGGCGTGAACATTTTAAATAAATTTAGAACAAAAAAGAAAAGAAACATTAGTGAATACCTGCAAAGTTCGACTATGTTCTTCAGCAGCTGTAGACTAATGAGTTGTTGGCGGCAGGAGAAAGAACTGAGGCATGAGTGGGTCACCCACATTACACAGGGCAACGACAATGCATGTCCATGTGGGCGCCCCCAGCGAGCAAAGGTTTTGCGGTGGTCCCGGTGCTGATGGCTTACTTGTGGCTCAGTGGAGGGAGATATATTCAAAGAAGGTCTGTTAATCACAGACCTGTAATACTGCATGACAACCCCTAGGACATAGGTCAGGGGTGTGGTAGTATAATATAGGCAGGCTCAATGGACCATTGGCCTCCTGCTGGCAACAGAGTCAATATTTCTATAATCATAGCATTTTTTTTTTTTTGGTTACAATGCTATACATCACCAGCACAAAATATCGTGACATAAGGTCAAACTGAGTTATCATGACATCTCTACTGAGAACCACCACAATTCATTGCACATAGCTCCATTAAACAACAATCTCATGGGATGAGATTTCAGCCACTTTGGACCCGTTTGAGATACGAATCCGTGACCGAGTAGCAATAGGCTACATAACCCACAACCATCGCACTGAGTGCTCCAATCCCTATCCTGTCCAGCTTTATGGTGCTTTATGTTTAATCAGAGCTGTCAGAATATCAACCTCTCAAGGATTTCTGGACAAAAATATTTACAAGCGCTATTTAAAAAAATAAACAGCCTTAATCTCACCCTTCAGCACTGGTGCCAGGGTAACAGTGATAGAACTGATAACACCGTCTGTATTGAGGGAGATGCAACTTTTTTTCGCTAGGGAAAGAAAGAAGCAGCATAATAAAGGGCAAGTTTGTGGAAGTTTTCCTTCTTCGAAATCACCCTGGCAGCAGCTGCTGCCAAAATCTAATCTCGCTTCCTTAGCATGTGCGTTTCCTATTGAGAATGAGCTTTTGGACTCTGCCAGAAATATAACCATTCAAAGCTCTCCCCCAAAGGAAAGAAAGTGAATTGGAAGGAGGTGGCTGGTTCCCCTAGGACCCCTCATACTGTCTGCATTCCTTAATATTTTTAAACATTCAATAGACTTTAGAGAAAGCCTCCCCTCCAGCCCCCAGTGAAAAGGCAGGTGGGTGGAGGGTCAACCCAAAATAAACTTTGTTGTATTACATGTGGGGGGGGGGGGGGCTATGAATGGGACCCTAGTGAATAGGGAAATTAAGGTATTCCTGTCGGCAGACCATGTTTATGTTTTAGTCTGGTTTCTAGGAACAGCTGGGCACTCCTAAAGAACTTTCTGCTCTAAAGTAGAAAACACAAATGCCAATTCACCCAAATAATTTATTTATGAGAACAGGGACCTTAGAGGACATACAATAGGTACTTCCCTGCTGGAGTCCACAGACCTCGCGAGACACCCCAGATTCCTCCCCCAAATCTCTGCTCAAGAAAGCTGCATCCATCTCTCCCCGTGGCCAGAGAAGTAAGTCCAGGCTAGTATTTAAGGGGTCAAGCAGTGAGTATGTGGGGGACAGTGGCAACCCCAACAGGTGTGGGATCCAGTGTTTGTAGATGGGCCAACGTTATATCCGATCCACCAGGTAAAGAGGGAAAAATAGAATATAACAAAAAAAGAAAAAGAAAAAGACTCGACTCCAAAGCTGACCTATCAGTGCAGCTGTAGGGCCACTGTTCACGATGCTGGCAACCGAGGTTCAGGACTGAGTTTAGGACATACGTGGCTGCCATGGAAAAGGAGGACAGGGAATCCCAGAGGACACACTCCTCCTCTGGGGAGGGAGAGTCACTGCTTTTGCTGCAATGCTTCCACCTGGGTGATCACAGATGCTGTAGCATGATGCAGAGAGGGAGGAAGGCCATCGGTAGGGCCACGACGTGCGACTGGTGTGCTTACCTCCACATTGCATTCACATGAACATAAGAAAATTGCCAGCAGAAAAAGGTCATAATGGTCTATTGAGTCTGCTGGAGTCTGCAGCTAGCTCCCCTACTCAGCAACTGCCCCTCCCCCTTACCCTCCACTTTGTCAAGTCCCACCCCTTCTTGAAGCATTCCACAGTGTGACATGCCACCACCTCTGCTGGTAGGGTGTTCCACGCTGCCACCACCCTTTTCGTGAAGAAATGCCTCCTCATTTCCCTCCTGAATCTACCCCCCTCCAATCTCATGTCATGTCCCCTAGTGCCTCTCCCCACCCTTCTCCTGAGTAGACCCCTGTGTCTGTCCTGATTATCCCCTTCATGTATTTGATCCTGGCATGCTGATTGATATACTGGGCTGGGGTTGGAAGAAATGTAGGAAAATGGCCCCTGCTACCAAGACAACATCTCCCAGTATATCTAGGCTCTGCACCACTTCCAGAAATGCTGCCTGATGAAACACACAGATTCGGGGGCACATCCTCCACCCAACCCCACCTGGGAGAATAATCAAAGATCTGTGGGGGTCAGCACTCTGGTAAGCAGCACAAGGGAGACTGGGCATGTCTTAGGGTGTGCCTGAGAGAATCAGAACTGAGATTGAAATGGGTATAAAATATGCCCCCAAAAAAAAAACAGGATTCCTTTAAAATGACCAGTGTACCCCCTCCCCTTATCCTGGGGTCCAGGAGCAGTTCAAGTTTATTGCAAGAAAGACTCCGTTGAGGAAGCTCATTCACAAGGAGGTCCTGAGGCACATACACATACAGTTCGCAATTACATAGACAGGAGATATAAAATGTAGAACAACAAAGAAAAAATATATAATACAAGAGGTATACACAATAGAAGCCATTATGCTATATATGCAGTACATTCCAGCTTTAACCTTGCCCTAAATTATTCAACACATTTCAGCTTAATAAGTAGAGGGCCAGTTGGTACCTAGGAAGCAGACCTATAATGCTGACAATCAGGGGGTTTCTTTGTGCCTAAATAAGTAAGAATGATGAAAAATGAGGAGAATAATTGTTCATTTCTGGACTTGTGCCATGGGAAACATTTGGAATAAGGTGCCACATAAAGTTAACTACAGTCCTCCTCAAATTCACAGCACTGAATGTGGATAGAAATGCAGCTTAAGTACGCTAAAGTCCTTCTGTGTTTTGAAATCCACATTGTTGTCCTGCTTGGCAGGTCATTCATTTGATTCTGTTCCAAATGGCACACTGCAGCAGGGCAGCAGGATCTGCCTGCAATAAGTATAGCACCACAGTTGAGACCTCTTGTCTCCGTCACAGGTGGTTGCTTGCTAACATCTTATGCAACACAATCACAGAGGAGAGGGGTGCCACAGAGAGTTTCCTTCAGTGATCTGAGGGGGATTGGGGGAGGTTTCTGGACTTCCAGCAGCTACTCAGATTTCAAAAGGTCTTCCTACCAGAAATGTGGTGTTGGCTGTAGCGCTTCCCTGTGGGAGACCCTGGTTCAAATCTTGAGTTCCACTCTGTACACCAATCAGGGCTGTGGAAACTCAGACTCCAGATGGTGGGGCCCTTGGCTCCTTCAACAACAGCACTGCCGACATCACTGGCCTGAGAGCTATGTTGCAGATGACCATGCAACATTGCCTAGGCACCATCCACAAGGAGAGATGCTTGGAGAATGGACTGACGGGGAGGTGGTAGGGACTTGGAAGCAAACAGAACTTACCTGGCTTAGTATGCCAGATTACAGCCACCATGGTCATCCATGCCATGTGACTCTCTGACGCTCTCCAGCCCTCTTCTCCCCCCCAGCAAACTATACAAAAGTGTTTCCTCTACTGGTAACAACAAGGCAGCCTGCTGTGATGTAACAGATCAAACCTCCAATGGTGGAGACCCTGGGTTGCCTGGCAATGGACTGCAGAGGTCAGCAGATTCTGGCAGGCAGCAGAGCCTAGGTGATCCAAGGGAGAGAGGTACCGAGGGGCAGGACTGTGCAAACCAAATAAGCAGAAGTACACAACTCCTTAAAATCTACCCCACCCCCAAGGCTTGTCCATCTTTTCAAAATCTGCCCTGACCCTTCCAAGGTCTTATCCTTATCATCATTAGTATACATGCATATGAGCGTTGCAGTGTGCTAGGCCGGGGTAACTTTGTCTGTGCCATCATTCAGAAAGATGTTTCCTGCTTCTTCCCAGTGATGTTTCTCTGGTGTCCTAGCCGAGGGTAAAGAACCACTGAGTCCATGAGATCCCTGTTGGTTTCTTGACTGGTTTGACTCCTAGCCCAGGGCTAACATACCTGGTGTCCACTTGCTCCCTGTGGATCATGGACAGGTGTACACTCGGGCTGCAGAATCCTTGGGCACTCCTACCACAAGGTTAAAAAACTTTATGTTCTATGGGTTCATTAACTCTCTGACCATTGCAGCTCCTGGCCAAGGTTAATAAATGCTGTTTCCATGGACTTCCTGTGGCTCTTTGACTGGTGTGACTCCTAACCAAGGTTAGAAAACACTGTGTCCACCATCTACCTGTGGCTCTCTGACCGGAGTGATGCCTGGCCAAGGTTAACAAATGCTGTGTCCACCAACTACCTGTGGTTCTGACAGCTTGCAGTCCACAAGAACCCCCAGATTCTTAACCCTATCCACAGCCTTCAATGAGGTATCATTTAGAGTTGGTGCAACAACAGATGATGAATTTCTTAAGATGAGCCTCAAGCCGAGCCACCACCACCTTCTCAATAATATTCCCCCAAAAAACGGAATGTTTGAGAACAGTTTGTAATTTGCCAGCGAGTCTCAGTCCAATGATGGGTTCTTGCGGAGGGAATTCACCACCGCCCTCTTCAGGACACTAGGGAAATGCACCTCCTCAAGAGAACACCGGACAGTCCTAGCAAAAACCAGACCCACGGCCTCCCGACAATCCACCAACAGAGGTAGGACCTGGGTCAAAAGTTACAAAATGTGGGACATGACCTGAAGATCACCTGAAGCACCTCCTCCACTGTAACCAGCTGTTATGTGTACTTGTTTCCGGTTATCCGTATTGTTATTGAAATGGGTTCTTTTTCTGGTGCTGAAGAGCACTTCGACGTTTTGTGACAATATTTACATTTTATAAAATTAAATGACTGATTGATTAATGTAAGGGGTAATGCAGTTGCCATCATATTACACAGTGATTACATATAAACATGTTTTATTTATGGAGTTAGTTTTTATTGACCAGGTAGGCATACGAAACAATTACAGTACATGCCCATTTTAAGGCACGATCTGGGAGATTATGAAGTAAAGCAATGAGACAAGCATCATACAGAGTAACTTTTTTTGTTGTTAATTCTTTGGTAACCAGGTAAGGACCACTAGGCAAAAGTGCATGTTATCTGGGGCGACCCGGGAGCACTAAGGGGGGTTAGGTGACTTGCTCAGAGTTAGACAGTATGCAAGTGGAGGTTGTGGGAATCAAACCCAGGCCTGCTAGATGTACCAAGCTCATTCACAGCTCATTACTCTAACCTTTAGGCTGTACTGCCAACCTACGCAAGTAAGAATGTAAGTTTGTCATGGAAGTCATGGATACCATTACTTTTGGTCTTAGAAAAAGCTATGAATTTCACCATTTTCACAAAACTGCATAAATGAGGGTTTCCTGACCATGACCAACTTGTCACTTTTTAAAAAAATTACCCATGACAAAATTACATCCACACTAATGTGTGCTGGACTCCTCCTCCTTCTTATTACAGCTGAAGTTTCACTTACTTTAATAAAAAACATGCTCCAGCTTTCAAATAATTGTCATACAGGTTCAAAATAGTAAATGACGATGTCAGTAAGTGACAAAATAAAGAAGAAATGTGTCTGTGCTGTATAATGATACACATGTCTGATGTGATAAACATCGCATACAAATGTGTCTTTGCCTATGTTGTGTATTAAAAAGCAGCTCCAGCCATCAGGGCGCCGGTGGCAGTGTGCTCGTCATTAGGGCACCAAATAAGGGAATTCGCCTTCCTGAGGTACACCTCTCGGAGTCAGAATATTTAGAAAGGGGTGTATGGATGAGGGGGAACAGCCCCTCGCAAAAGAGGGGACAGAGACTTGAACGGCACCCTAATGATCGGTACACTGTTGTTGACGCCCTGAATGGGTGGACCCATTCAAAAGTAGCACCCATACATGGACCCAAGAGTCGCTGGATGACTTTTTGAGTTTTGAGACTCGGTAACATTATCAGGACACTTATCTCTGCCTAGAGTCCACGGTCTTGCAGCTCTACAGTTAAATGTTTAATCAACTTCTGTATCTTATCTCCAATTATCCCCATTATGTGCAGCAACATAGGAATCATGTCCTTCTGTGATAATTTCTCTACTTTTTACTATGTAGTGGAAACAAGCAATGTCATTTATGCGTATGGACTTTTTGCATATGTATAAAGTATACAAAAAAAAGTAGCGCTCGTGACAATGCCATAAATTTTAGTACTTTTTCCATTACTAACCCGTGATTTTGTTTTCAAAAATTATGTCTCAAAGTGACATCCTTACATATAAGAAACCAAGGTTACAGAAAAGCAGGAAGGCAAACAATATATTTAAGTACAATAACAGATGCAAAAGGTTACAGTGGAGCACCAGAGAGAGACCACGGACAGGTCACAATACCAATATAGCACATGCAGGTATGTTCCCGTATAAAATTATTACTCAACAAAACTAAAATAACTTACATAGTCCACTTTTTTTTCCCTGTTTCAAGCCCGTATTTACTTGCTACACAGAGGAAACGGCAACGTGTATGTGCACACAGGGTTCAACACCACCAGTATTACAAACCAGTTATATACAGTCAGCAGGGTCAGTGGCTCTGTAGGTTGCACACTCTCTTCTGGGGCCAGAAGATCAAAAGGTCATGGGTTCTAGTCCCACACCAGGAACTTGGGCTGTAGTGCAGCATTAGCGAGGTTTTAAACCGAGGCCCTTCTTCCCACCTTTGGTGGCTCCCCAGGTGGGCAGTAAAAGATCCCATGGCACTTAGTATAACAATATGGGATTTACCCCAGTGTTCTGGCCTACATTCTCGGTCAATGAAACCAGTCCATGTAACCCACCCTCCAGGACACATCTGGAAACAAGCTCTCACAGCTCAGTGTTGACTGTCCTGGTGCCGCCCCCTGCAGGACGCTGCACTGCCATGCAGATGATCCTAGTCCGGGAGAGAATTTGCTGTATCATTGATGCCCAGCAGTGTCTCTTGGCTGGGGGGGGGGCGGGTTGGCTGTGGGTTCTGCCACCACAGTGACCCCCGCAGCTGAGCCAGGGAGCCTGCTCCTGCACAGCGCAACACTGAGCATGTGCACAGCTGACACACTGGCATTGCCCACGCCACGGTGTGTGTGTGTGTGTGTGTGTGTTTGTGGGGGGGGACGGACATGGGACCACTTTAGCCTGATCAGGGATGTCCCTAAGAACAGGATATATTCCTGCGAACAGGGTATATATCCCAGTAAGGACTGGTTGCCTACCGGGAAAGAAAATGTACAATACATGGAAAAAGGAAAAAAAAGCCATAAATTCTATCTGTAAAGGTACTCTCTTACAATGATGTGCACTATGACTGTTCTGGTTTCTCTGGGCTCCCGTTAATTGTGCCTCTGACTAATCTCCATGCAGGATAAGAAATCTGTGAAACCCAGTACATGCCCACTTGGTCATGTATGTAGTAAAAATACATGCCCAACAAATTATTTACATGCCACCCTATTTATGTTACATGTCAATTTTGATGTAACTGGACCAAGTGTCAGCATGTTCTTTGTGAGCATCACTATTCAGATTTTAGGTAGCTTCACACACCGCAGCTCTGACAGAGCTTTTTTATTTAGATTATAGCTAGTTCAGCCCACTATAGCTCTTAAAAGATACCTAAACAAGGCATTTTGCAAATAAATACTTTTAAAATCCGGCTTAATAGGGAGGTAAAAGAAATGCTGCTGTTTACACTTGTGCTAAAACTGCATTTATAGTATACTGGCATGGTAGCACCAGTATAGCTAGGGTTCAACAACAGGTTCTATGTTAAACCCCTAACTTTGCACACTAATAGCTCTGGCAGCATCTGGCGAAATTAGCCGACACTGCATGCTTTGTCTATGAGGCAAGGTCTAAATATGTGGAAAGTTCTGCGATGGCAGCTTGTGTGACTTCCACGATCCACATGTCTGCAAGCCCCTTCCCACGGGAGGGCTTATGACTCACCCGTTAGGACACACCCAGTGTTTAAAGGCGTTTTGGTGCACTGGAGGTGTATTTTCCACTATCTCGACACTTGGGGCATCAGACTAGGGAGCACTACATAGAGGAGTTGTATTTATTTATTTATCTATGGCAGTTTGAGGCCCCCCTCAGGCAGGTTGGCATTTTTTTCGGCAGTGAACCGGGTCCCTGGGTTTGGGGCATCCATGGGAGGTGAGCATCAAGACAGTTTGCAGTCATTTGGGTCCTGGGCCCCTTGCGATGGGGTGGTGACAGCATCCAGGGAGTCTGAAGGGCAGGTAAAGTAGGACCCTGGGGGCACTGGGCCCAACTTTTGGGAGTGGATTTTCAAGCTGTCGGGGGCTGTAGAGGTTGTGGCAGGGCCTCTGCAGGGGATCGGGGGGGTGGCAGCTCTTCCCGGTTCTTTCCCCAGTGGCACTTCAGCATGTGGGCATGTAGATAGGAGTGGGTGGCAGCCTGGACTCAATGGGGCATGTGGTGGGCAGGTCCCGGGGCCTACGTTTGTAGAGTAGACCTTTAGGCCAATACAGGACATGACTCTGTTTGGGCAACAAGAAACTGTAAGTAAGGGAGCCATTACGACTGCTGTGGGAGACTCAGCTTCAGGGAGAGCTTCGGGAGCCAGTTAGAGAGAAAGCGAGAGAGAGAAGTACAGGGACCAGGCTGGTCCAGGACAAGGGCTAAATGGAGTAACATGAACAGTGTTTGTGAGAGGCAGACGAGGAATTAGCAGGCTGTGGAATTTACACCCCAAGTATGAAATAACTCGGCGGCGTCAGAGGAGCACATCGGTCCCCTGGTAGAAGTGCTTAGGCAGAAAAAGTGAGTGTTTTGGGTTAAAGTCCCAGTTTACAGTTGAACCAGTTCATAAGTCGGGACTGTGTAGTACAGTATGGGCTGCCCGTCCATTATGCCTGATGAACCAACAGCGCACAGCCCTCTATACGCATGTGTCGGCGGGCGGCCGGACGGCATGTGGGCAGGGAGCTCCCTGCCCGCCCGCTGACCGGGTGCAGGATGATGGGGACTAAGTGGGCGGATGGGGACAGGGGTACTACTGGACCACCAGGGATTAATTCTTTACATGCCAGCAATCGTGCAAGGGAATGCAGTCCACTGGACCACCACGGAGTATTCCAATTCATAACTGCGATCGGGCGACAGGGTTCGGTCCACTGTATCACCAGAGCTTCTCCTTTCACATGCCCACGTTCAGGCGAAGGGGTGCAGAGCCCACTGAGGGGCGGGGGGGCGTCGGTACCCGATGGCTGCAGCCTGGCAGGGCGCTAGGTGCAAGTTGCTGGGGATTGGTGCACCGCATGCAAATGGGGTCATAATGACATGCAAATGGCCCCATTTGCATCTTGCATGCATAATGGCCTCATTTGCATGCCCAGTGCTGAATATCACGGTGGATGCGCCTAGCGCAACCGCACTTGCACTGGCGCATCCCCCTGCTCCCCTTATGCCACATGCACTGGCACTGTGCCCTGCACAGTGCATGTGCCCTCAGTGCCATATTCAACGGTGCTGAGCCATGGCCTTGCCTCATAGACAGCACCGTTGAATATCACCTGGAGCATGCCCTGGCTCAGCCCAGTTGCGATGCGCCCGGGCTTGCACCCCTGCCTGGCGCAGTCTGAATATCTAGCCCCCAGTTTTTAAGTGAAGCTCTGTATGAAGGGAGGCAGTAACCAGTTCAGGTACTTACCAGTGCCAGTGGTCATTTGGGAACTTCACGCTTCTGGCAAAGTAAAGAACAGTCTCTAGTCCTGAGTAAAAAGGTTGTCTGGCAGTATAGCCTAGAGGTTACAGTAACGAGCTATGAATGAGCTTGGTACATTCAGGCCGTTGCCCATGCCATTAAGGATGGATTCGGTGAGCCGAAGGAGTGAGGTGGCAGTGGAATGGGACTTCCTGAAACCAGACTGGTAGGGTGAGAAGAACAAAGAAAGAAGAGGAGTTGAGGAAGAAGGAAAGTTGAAAGAGGACTAGGTGTTCCTGAAGCTTTGCCAGAATGGGGAGGAGGGAAATAGGATGGTAGTTACCTGGAACAGAGGCGTCATCACCCTTTGGGAGCGGGATAACAGTAGTGTGTTTCCATTCCAAGGGGATTGAAGATAAGAAGAAGGAGAGATTGAATAGATCAGCCGGGGGAGGGGGGCTGCGACAGCAGGAACAGCTAGCTAGAGCATCTTAGAGTCCAGCCTTGAAGGGCATTTGCCTTTGTTAGGGTTTAGGGAGACCAAGGCTTTGAAAACTTCAGAGGTTGTGACCTGACAAAAGTTTGGTCAGAAGAAGACAAAAAGGGATCTGAGCTGGCGGGGAGGCTACAGTGAAGGGATTGGGCTGGGATGGAGGGAAAGTGGACAGCAGTACCACGGTGCAGCTTGTAAAATAGGAGTTAAATTCAGATGCTACTGCTAGAGGGTCTGTTACAGCGGTACTGCCTACATTTAACGCAGGGTTGGGGGCCTGGGAAGGTGGGGAGAAGAGGGATTTGACCACTTTTCAGAATTTAGATGGTTGGTTGAGGTTTGCCTGGAAGGAAGTTCTGAAGTAGTTTGCCTTAGCCTACCTGATTTGCCTTGTGCAGGCATTTTGTAAGGAGCGGTAATTAGTGTGGTCAGCAGGGGAACTGGAGGCTTTGAATGACTTCCATGCCTGGTCTCTGTTTCTGATGACAGACATGACGTCAGCCATGATCCAAGGCAAGTAGGCGCCCCTCACACAAATCCATCTGAGCAGAGCATGGAGGTCCCAAACTGCTAAGAAACTGAGCTTGAAATATTTCAGTGCAGCATCGATGGAGGAGGCCTGGTGGATGAAGGACCAGTCACTGGCTGACAGGTCGTTTAGGAGCAGCCAAGGTCCAGAGATTTGAATGACCTTGTAAGAATGGTTCGGGGTTGGGCCTGAAAATTTTGCAGCTTGAGTAAATCATATGGTGATCACTCAATGAGTCAGGTAAGATGCTTTTATTAGTCAACATAATTCACAATTGATTTAAGATGGGGACAATGCTTATCAACTCATTAGAGTGCATTGTTTGTGCAAGGACATTTTAACACAAAAGGGGAGAAAAAACATCTCAGTACAGTACAGTGCAGTGGGGGATAATTATACACTAGGGACATCATGGCCCCAATATTCAGAACTGCACCTGGCAATGGCGCATGTGGTGACGCAGTGCAACTGAGTTGCGCTGGTGCAACTCAGGGATATATTCAAAAGAGGTGAGCCATGGTGCATCTCCTTTGAATATATCAGGTAATGTGCACCGCGCAAATACAGTGCGCTGAGCATCCCTCCCCAAAGACAGGGCTGAATACTAGGAATGGGAACTGCACCAGTGCAACAGTGTTACGCTGTGCACAGATTCCTGATAGTCAGTCAGCAGTATATAAATGGGGCCATTATACATGCAAGGCGAAAATGGGACCATTTGCATGGGTTGTGCAGGGCTGGCCAGTGAAATGCATATGGCACCCTGCACAGCATGCGGTGCTGCCAGAGGGGGTCTAGTGGTACCCTCATCCCTCCCTGTAGCCTGAGCGCGGTAAATTCTCACACTGAAATACCCTGGTGGTCTAGTGGCCCCCCTCCCGTAACTCTGATCAGCCATAATATAGTAATACAATTCCTGGTAGTCTGGTGGTACTTCGGTAGCCCCGATCGTGGTATAATCCATCTTCCAAATTCCCTGGTAGTCTAATGGTCACCCCATAACCTGATCGCACTATGATTCAAGTTCGAACATTCCTGGTGGTCTAGTGGTAACCCCTCCCTGCCCATACCCAATGGCACTATAAACCCAGTTCTGAACATTCCTTGTTGTCTAGTGGTTCCCACCCAGCCCATATCCTCGATCACTGGTAAAATCGCTGTACAAATTTCCCTAATGGTCGAGTGGCACCCCCACAGAGGACCCCATCATCAGCAGGCAGCAGCACCCCACCACAGCCACCACATTGGCTGCCAATGACAGCACAGTAGTAGTTAAAGCCCACTGGTCCACACTGTGGACCAGTGGGCTTGCAGTGCATACTGTAATAGTAATTCGCAAATATGTGAATAAAGTCACAGACTAATGTAGCGCATGCCTGTGCTCTCCCTGTATACATGTCATTGCATGCCCGAGCGCGGGCACAAATCATGGGTGGCTTCAGAGACTGGGAAGTGGAAGGGATTGGCTATAAGCAAATTTACGATCCCTTCCATTTGTAAAATAACAAAATAAATTTGTAAGATATAGACAGACGACCTTTCGCAAAGGCAAGGCACCAGAATATGTGGTGCAAATCCAATTTTTTTTTTTTTGTTACTTAAATTTTTATTGATGCACAGTGACATTACATCAAAATACATGAGCACAGCCATCACTGACTATTATCACATTTTCACAATCTTAACTGAGTACCGATGGTCATACATTGTCATCATGACTATTGGAATCAATATTATAGCTTATACACTATGTTTTATGGGTAGAAAGAACCGAGACAGCCAAGCCAACTGGCCCTTTGCAGAAGATGATCATGCATTCCACTGTTATCTCTTCTCTATCTTCATGTAATTAATTCTATTGTTTAGCACTTAACTGTTTCTGGCACCCCCTATTTTTCTCCCCCCCCCCCTTGATTTTTGATTCCTCCTTTCAATCCAAATAACCTTTAGCTCCCAATTTCTCCAAATGGCTGTGCAGACATAATGATTCTCACCATGCCAAGATCATTCAACTGTACTAAATGAATGGGAAAGAAAAATCAATAATCAAACCAATTGACGGGCAGCGTGTGCGTACGAGCTTATTAGTCTATCTTCTCCTGTATAAGTCGGAACCTTCACTTCAATCTACTCTTTCCACTCAGGGTTTGTGGGCCAAAAGGCAAGAGAGCAGGATTGATTTAGGGCCTTAGCCCTCTAGGAGGTCAGCATGTGACCTTTCACATGCCAGACATTCCATATCAAATTAAATCTGTCCATACTGAGCCTCAAGGCTGCTGTAATCCTTTCCATTTGTTCTAACTCATTTACTCTATCTCTCCATGTCAGGATAGTCGGCGGTTTTACAGATCGCCAACAGAGTGTAATGTATTTTAAAGCTGCCAGCCTGAAGATGTGATATAGTCTCTTTCGAGGTCGAGGTAGTCTCAGAAACTCATTACTCGGGAAACCCAAGCCTAGGGCCTCAAATTTATTTATTTATTTATTCAAGAGTTTAACCAGGCAGGCATACTGAGCGGAAGACCACTCGTTTCCAGATGCGACCTGGGGGAAACAAGGTGGGGTACATGAGGGAAGGAGCAGTAATTATACAGACATTCAATTACACATGAGGAGGCAATGTTGTGAGCCTATACAGTAGGTAGCTAAGGTAGGCTTGTTCTTATATCCAGATGAAGTACAAACAGGAAGATAGAGCTTTGGTGTAAGGGAGAAGAGTGCCAACAATAGATTATATAGCTGGATTAGGAGGAAGGGAGGGAGCCCTAAGTGGAAGTGTAGCTAATTACCCGGTTAGTTATTAGATGCAATTTTAGGCTGGTTGGTGTAGGCCATCAGGAAGTTAAGGTAGGCAGTTGAAGCCTCTTAGGGGGCAGGGCCGGAGCAAGAGCAGACCGAGAGGAAGTGCTCTGAGAGGCGAGTGTTGAGGTGTCTGAGATTGTAGTAATGGCGGATATCTGCCGGTAAGTCATTCCAGAGTTTTGGTATGCGGTAGCTTAGTGCTGCTTGGCCCATGGAGGTGCGCATAAGAGGGATGTGGAATAGTCTAGCATCTGAGTGCCGAAGCGAGTACGCTGGGGGGAGCTGAGAAGTTAAGGATGCAGACAGGTATGGGGGGAGAGAGTGGGACCAGAATTTAGCGGCAATTTTGGAGCCGTGGATTAGCCGGCGGTCAGCAAGTGAGGGGAGGGACAGGGCGCTGTAAAGGTCGCAGTGGTGTGTTAGTTTTGGACAGTCCAGTATGAAACGGCAGAAGGAGGCGAGCCTCCAGGACATTCTGGATCTGTTTATGTACTTGTCGCCAGAAACCTTCTAACTCCGGGCATCCCCAGAAGATGTGAAAATGTGAACCGATCCCTCCACATTCCCTCCAGCATCGGTTTGTGTTATCTGAGTGTGCAAATCCAATCTTAAACAAGTTGGTAAATCTCTAATTGGGGAGTTGAGGATTTGGGGGTGGGGAGTTTGCAATATTGACAGCTTTCCTTTAAAAGAGCTTTTGATAAAGTTCAGTTATGTAAGAACTTACCGTAACAGTAGATCTTCGAGAGAGGCTCTTGCTGTAGGTAATTACAGATAGGACTGAAGCCGGCAGGCGTCTGGACCCCACGGAAAAATTTCTAGCTAGCAGTCTCTGGCAGGGGACCGCCCCCACGTCAGGTGACTGGCGTCAGTATAAAGAGGCAGTCCCCCACGCCCACCTTCCAATTCTTTCCTGCCAAAGGCCAAAAAGGCAAGACGAAAGTGAAGTGGATGTTTCCGTACCTGGAAAAGGAGCTGAAAAAGCTCAGGGGGATGGAGGCCGGGAAGGCATTGCCTACTGCAAGAGCCTCTCTCAAAGATCTACTGTTACGGTAAGTTCTTACGTAACTGTACTATCTTACTTCAAGAGGGCTCTTTCAGTAGGTAATTACAGATAGGACTGAGTCCCAAGCAGTCTGGAACAAGAAGAAGCAAACAGGACGAGGGAACTACCCACATGTAGATCCTCTGGCTGTGAAGGTCTTAGGAAAGAAAATCTTGCAGAACAGCCAACCCGAAGCCAGCTCTACGGCGAGAGGCAATGTCCAAACTGTAATGTTTCATAAAGGTATGGACAGAAGTCCAAGTTGTGGCTGCACAGATGTCTGCCACTGACACATTCTTGAAACAAGCAGCAGATGCAGCGACCCCTCTGGTGGAGTGGCCTCTGTCTTGACCCGGCAGGGTCTCGTTGTACTTGTCATAACAGAAAGTGATACAATGAGCCAACCATTTAGATAGGCACTGCTTAGAAACAGCATTGCCTTCTCTTTTACGAGCAAAAGAGACAAACAGTTGATCAGCCTTTCTGAGATCCTTCGTCCTGGTGGTGTGGTATCTCAGAATTTGGTGAACATCCAAAGTATGCAAGAGGTACTCCCCTTGATTGGAGTGTTGCGTAAAGAAAGCAGGCAACTCTATGGATTGATTCAGCGTCTCACCTTAGGGAGAAACTTAGGATTGGTACGCAGAGTGGAAAATCAAATACAGGATTTTGCACATGAGGACCTGGAGCTCGGAAATCCTTCAAGCAGAAGTAATGGCCACTAGGAAAAGAGTCTTCCATGAAAGGAACTTTAGGTCTGCTAAGGCTGCCGGCTCGAAAGGAGGCAGAGTAAGCTTCTCAAGAATAAAATTCAAATCCCAAGGAGGGGCAGGAACATGAATAGGGGGTCTCAAGTGGAGAACCCCTCTCAGAAAAGTCTTAGAGACTTCCAACTGCGCAAAGGTTCTGTCCCCAAAAGTAACATGGTAAGCGGAGATGGCCACCATGTGAACCTTCAGAGAGGAATGACCGAGACCCAGTTCAAAGAGATGGCGCAAATCCAGAAGCTGCCCAAAAGAGCAAGAGAAAGGCTCGAAATCTTTGGAAGCAGCCCAAATAGAGAACCGTTTCCACTTCATGGCATAGGTAGATCTAGTGGAGGGCTTTCTGGTGGCCTCCACCAGAATCTCAGCCACCAGCGGGAAAACCCTGAACCGGGCTTGAGCTACATCTGCAGGAACCAGGCGTGCAACTGAAGGGACTGGAGGCCTGGATGGACCAGGGTCCTCTGATCCTGGGTCAGCAAAAGCTGCGACTGAGGAAGAGAAAGAGGAGGTTCCTCTGAATAATGTTGCAGAAGAGAGAACCAAACTTGCCCGGGCCAGAAAAGAGCGATTAGGATCATGCAAGCTCCTTCTGAGCAGAGTTTCTGTAAGACCCTCAGAATCAATGGAATCAGGGAGAAGGCATAGACGAATCTGCCCCTCCAGTCTAGAGACAGAGCGTCTCTCAAAAAAATGCCGCGTCCTGGAGCGAGCAAGCAGAAGACGGGAAGTGTTTTGTGAGGAGATGCAAACAGGTCTACCTGTGGCGTTCCCCAGCATAGGAAGATATTGTCTGCCACCCCGATCCAGTTCCCACTCGTGGGCATGAGCAGACGACCAACTGAGGTGGTCTGCCAATGTGTTCACGACCCCCAGGGTGTGAATTGCCGTGAGATGAAGGTAGTGCTGCACTGCCCAATCCCAAACTTGCATCGCCTCCCTGCAGAGTGTAGGAACGAGTTTCTCCCTGTTTGTTGATGTACCAGACTACACATGTTGTCCGTCTGGACAGCCAGATGCCTGGGGAGCAGATACAGATGCAGAGCCTGAAGAGCATACAGCACGGCCCGAAGCTCGGGTACACTGATGTGAAGAGTTTACTCGAGCTGGGACCAGGAGCCCTGGGTCCTTTGAGACCCCAGATGGCTTCCCCAACCCTCGCCTGAGGCTTCTGTTGTCAGCATCTGGGAGAGGGAAGAAAGGCAATAGGGAACCCCCCCAGCAAAGAATCTCCTGAACCATCCACCATTGCAAGTCCCAAGCCATGGGGTTGGAGACCAGAACTTGTTGATCTAGGTCGTCCACCAACTGATCCCACTGAGACCAAAGGGCCCACTGAGAGATTCTCATGTAGAGCCGAGTGTGAGGGACTGTCGGTATAGCAGCCGCCATTAGCCAAAGGAGGCAAAGGACTGACCTGGTGCTGACACTCCTGCAGCTGGACAACAGGCTGACCTGAGCCTGGAGTGTGGCTGCCCTGTCCAGTGGCAGGAATGCCATGCCGGAGGTCATATCCAGGATCACCCAAATAAACTGGAGCCTCTGGGACAGGATCAGATGGGACTTGGCCTGGTTGATGGTAATGCCCAGGCTGGAGAAAACCTGCAGGGTAAGGAAAAGGAAGTGCAGGAGCTCCTCCCTGGACAGGGCCGCCAGGAGCCAGTCATCTAGGTACGGGAAGACCTGAACCCCTTGGGTACGCAGATAGGTCGCTACCACCGAAAGGCATTAGGTAAACACCTGGGGCGCCAAGGAAAGACCAAATGGGAGGGCCTTGAACTGGTAGTGGTCCCTCCTGGAACGAAAAATGTAGATATTTACAGTGGGAAGGGCAAATAGGGATATGCAGGTAAGCATCATTCATGTCCAGAGCGCACAGCCACTGTCCCAGCCAAAGGAGGGGCAGCAGGCTCTGCAGAGAGAGCATTCTGAACCTTTTGTACTCCACGAACAAGTTCAGGGAACTGAGGTTGAGAATCAGCCTCATGTCTCCCAACTTCTTCGGGACCAGGAAGAAATGGGAGTAGTAACCCGTCCCCTGAAGATGGGGTGGGACAGGCTATATCGTCTCCTTCAGAAGAAGAGAGGATATTTCTTCCCGGACCAGAAGAAGGTGTTCTGGGGAGTAAGATGACCGGGGGGGGGGTTACGGGGTTGATTCTGAATAAACTCTATTGAGTGTCCTTCTGCAATCAGCTGGAGCACCCAAGTGTCTGAAGTGATCCTCTCCCAACTCGGTAGATGGAAGGAAAATCTCCCTCCTACTGGTTCCTCTGGGAGGCCCAGAGGCTGTGGGAGAGGAGAGGAGCCAGAAGGTGTGAGGCAGCATCACGGCTGAAGCTCCCGCCGCTTTTTTTTGGGGGGGGCTTGGGAGCCGAAGGGGCCCCAACGTTTGTTGACTCGCTTCCGTGAGGTTTCGCTTGGGCCAAGAACGTCTGCGAAAGGGACGACACTGTGCTTGAGGGGGCCTGTACAAGGAGTCAACAGACTTAAGTGCAGTACCCTTCTCCTGCAGATCGGTGATGATGTCCTTGACATCGCCACCGAACAGCACTGAACCCCTGAAGGGCGCATTCTGGATGGCAGACTGCACCTCCGGGACCAAACCTGACACCCAGAGCCAGGCATGACGTCGCAACCCTACAGCGAAAGCCGAGCTCCGACCAGCAGCGTCCACTGCATCGTACGTGGCATGAAGCACGTGCTGACTGGCCGAACGCACAGACTAGACTAGGTCAGCCACTTCCTGCTTTGTCTGAGACTCAGGAAGGGAGTCCAACTTAGTTTCCACCTCGCTAAGAATCACCTTCTGGTAATCCCCCATGTGAGCAACGTAATTCAGGGCCCCGATTCCCAGAGTGGAAGAAGCGTAGACCTTCTTCCTGTACTGGCCCAGAAGACAGGATTCCTTGTCAGGCATTGACAAGCTCAAGTGCTTGGGGTTAGCCATCTGGCCATGAGCTGCGCTAATCACGACCGAATCAGCTCTGAGGTATGAATTCAATGAGTCACCACTCTCCGGAGCCTGGTGGTATAGCCTGTCCAACTTCCTAGGAAGGGGGGGGGGCTAATGCCGATGGTTGCTTCCAAATGGTAGACACAAGGTCGGCATGAGGCTCAATCCAGGGTGGCACCAGAGTAAGGGCGGTCTTAGGCAGATCCAGGTGCACAGCAAGTTTCTTATGCTGTGGATCCGGCTCCAAGGATTGCCACTGATGAACAGCCTGGATTTTACGCAGCAGCTCCATGAAAGAAGGATCTCCGGAGGGGACTTCGGAGGAGTCCTTGGCCTGAGCTTGTCTGGAGGGCGTGGCTTGTCCAGATTGGAACGACCGGAGTCATCCGAGGTCTCCGAGAAGGATGACGAGGAAGAGGACTCCTCCTCCCAGCGCGGGGGAGGAACGGACCCCTTGGGAAGCCCTAGGGGAAGCGTATCCTGCCCTGCCCTGGAACTGGAGGGCTCGCCCCCGGTATCCGGAGGGGGGGAGGGAGTCTCTCACCTCTGATGAAGGGGGTCCGGAACCAGGTCCAGCGTCGGAAGATGGCTCTCTACTTCCCTGGTGAGCTGAGCCTTGGCCTCAGCCCACCAGGAAGCTAGAGTCTTCTTCAAATCCACCGGCGGCTGAGGGGGCAGTGGAGGAGGAGGGGGGTATGGATACTGGAGGTAGCCATATGGCGCGTATCCGTAACCCGATGGCGGGAAGCCCGGTGTCGGGTACTGGGGCACCGTGTACTGCGGCGTCTGGTAGGCCAGCGTCAGGTACTGGGGTGCCGAATACTGTGGGCCTGGGTAGGACGGCGTCAAATACGACAGGGTCGGATACCCTGGTGCCAAGGGCTATGAAGGAGCAGAGGGCCCTGGAAATGGCCCAGTGGACAGGTCCAGAACGGGAGGCCCAGCGTAGGGGCGGCATCTAGCAAGGGGATGTTACCAGGCGTCAGGTAGGTCGGCGTCCGAGGATCCGATGTCAGGCCGTCCAGCCCAGCGGAGGGAGGGAGACCAGATCACAGCGTGCCCACATCCTCCGCGTCGCCCGGAGAAGAAGGGTTACCATCCCCGGGGTCCTGCAAAGGGGAGCTGGGGCCTCGAATGCAACGAGCACTGCCGGAGAGCTCAGGGGCGACAGAGAAGCCGAAGGTCGGCGTCGGCTCTAATGCCAGTGGACGTCCGGAGGCCGATGTCCGGCCTACCAGCGTGATCTGGGCGGCCGTCGGAGAAAGCCAGTGTCGGCTTTCAGACCCTGCTGACTGACGCACAGTGGAGCGTGGCTCTTGGCAGGCGCTAGAGGCCATGCGCGCCCCTGAAGGGTCGGTCGCCTTATTGGCCTTACCGGGCGGGCATTGGAGGAGCCGACATCCAACTTAATGGGGCAGCTCGGACCAGAAGGCCGCATGGCGGCGGCCTTGCTGGGAACGGCTGCCTCCTTTGACCCGGAGGCTCCTGAGGGGCCCGAGCGCGAGCCCAATGGGAGGGTTAACGCAGTCTTGGAAGCCTCCAAGGCGTGCGTCGCAGAACTGTCTTCCAGGGGAGACGTTACCTGCAGCACTGCGACCCCAGCCGAGGTTGTGGTGGCCGTAGAAGAAGAGTAGCAGTCCCGGTGCTGCTTCTTGCGGTGGCCCTCTGGAGAAGTAGAGGCTTGCCTGAGTTTTTTCAACTCCTTTTCCATGGAGGTCATCTTAAGTTTTAGAACATGGGCCTCCAGGGACTGCTGCCTATGCTTTCGGGTGGCTGCGTTGAACTGCTGGCAGAGCTGGCACTTCTCTATGGGGTAGTCGGGGCCTAGGCATAAAAGGCACTGGGAGTGTCCATCCTTGTGCCGGAGCTGGGCGCCGCAGGAATCGCACTTGTTTTTTTTGCTTGGCTGCTGCGATAAAGGCTGTCGAAATGCTGAAGAAAGAGAGAAAATAGGAGGTAAAACTACCAACTATTGACTGCAAAGCAGTGAACTTAACCGCGAGGCGCTACACGAGCTAATGGTGGGAAAGAACTGGAAGGCGGGTGTGGGGGACTGCCCCTTTATACTGACGTCACCTGACATGGGGCGGTCCCCCGCCAGAGACTGCTAGCTAGAAATTTTTCTGTGGGGTCCAGACACCTGCCGGCTTCAATCCTATCTTTAATTACCTACTGCAAGAGCCCTTTCAAAGTAAGATCTGTAGTTGCTTCTTCCCCTTCTATCGAGGGTCATTGCCAGGGCCACTGGAAAATTACGCCCTCAATTTTCACCATTCTCCGCAAAAACTGACATGTTCCACAATTTCTTGCAATTTTTGAGTTTTTATATTAAACTGTAAAAAGTATTAACATTTTTAATAAAATACTCTCAAATATATTGACAATTTTGCATGCAGACTTGGGTTTGGCTGAAACAATGCAGTGCAAGGTAGGGAAAGGGTTTAATGTGACACTGGTTTCTTTTGAATCCATGTCTTGTCTGGTTTCAAGATCCACTGGCCAAGCATAAGTACACTTAAACACTTAACATTTGTTCTGTGTTGAAGTAGTCTGTCAGAAAACTTTCTGTTGCCACACAGACTGAAACAAAAGATGGGATAAAAGGTGCAAATTATCCCATTCACTTAAATGGGGTGCTAACTATGAAGCCTTTTTGAAAGTGGTAGGGCAAGTTTTTCCTTGTGAGCATACTTTCATTCAGACTAGTTTTGGTTCAAACAGCTGAGGATTTTTGGATGGCCTGCCAATTTTAAACTTGAATAAGCTGGTTGCTAACAGTGATCTCACTCTTAGCAACTACCCCCTAGATGTTCACATGCAAAGACTACAATAAAAACCTGACTAAAGTCTAAAAACAAGCTTATAAAACACAAAATGTATCTGAACATTTATCTTTAACTAAACAAAATCATTGCAGCCAGAGTAAAGCAAAGGTAAATTACAGGGTACTCTGACTACTGTATGATGCAGTAAAAATATATTGGTATTTGACGCTGGAGCTTGACCTTGGCCGCCACATTCAGAATACTTGCAAGACTGTAAACTACAAACTGGGTCTGGCATACAGAGCACAAAGTAATCTTACTCCGGCAGCTCGGATTGCACTTGCCAGAGGGGTGCTCCTACCCTCGCTCTGCTGTGGGCTCCTCTTGTTTGCCCGCTCATCCAAAGTCCACCTCACTAGGTAGTCCACTGCCTACAATAATGTCTGCCGCTCGCACTGGCTGCCCCATCTCACTCACCATTATGCGACTTCTATAGCAGGATAAATTGGCTCACCCACTAACCATACAGACTTCTGCTTGGGTACTTCACCGAAAGGTCCATGGCACTGGCACCTCCAGGGCTTGCGAAATTTCTTCTCCCGTCGGTCTCCTCCTCCTACTCCCTCAGGTCCCAGGGACAGGCCCTCCTCAAGACACCAGCTACACGGACTCAAATGGGTGGGCGGGAATTTGCTGCATTCGCTCCCAGACTGTGGACTCCTTCCCTGCCCAGGTCCATGCCACGCACTCACAGATGTGTCTCCGTTCCTCCCTTTGGAACCATCTCAAACTTGCCTCAGTCTGTGGCTGCCCCAAACCCCCGTGAATTGATCCATCACAGCACTCCTCTGCTCTGGAGCTACTCCTGGACAAAAGACCAGACTCCAAGAGGTTGCTAAGCTGTATATAGTGTCACATCTGAAGGATTTCGATACTGTGCCCCTGGAACTGCTCTTGGCTTCCATACGGTGTTTATGTTATGTTAATACTGTATAATCTATGCCTTACCACGCTTGTATGCTGTGTTGAATCTGTAACATTACTGCTCTTATCTCCCACAAGGTGTTTATTTTTGTTATGTTAATACTGTATAATCTATGCCTTACCATGTTTCGTATGCTGTGTGGAATCTGTATCCTCACATGAACTGTAACATGTCTAATTTGTACAATGTTGTTGTATGTACCTAAATCTATTACTCCTGCACTCTCCCGGGTCATATCTGAAAATAGGCAATTGTCTTGTCTAGTGAACCTACCTGGTTAACAAAAGCTAAATAATAATAAAATAAAAATTTTTTTATATTTTTTGGTAACCACATAAGGCCCACTAGGCACAAGTACCTGTTTTCAGGACCAATCCAGGAGCCCTGAGAAGGTTAAGTGACTTGCTCAGAATCACACAGTATGCAAGTGGAGGTTGTAGGAATCAAACCCAGATCTGCTACATGTCGTCAACTCGTTCACAGTTTGTTACTCTAACCTCTAGATTATACTGCCAGCCTCAATAACCCCCAGATTTAATGTTTAAATATATGATTTCAAAAATAGTGTACAATACAAATTATGACTATGAAACACTTTGACAACATTTTGCTAAAACTCAATTATTCACCACTCTATCTGCTTATTTTTTCTTGTACCAAAGTGGGTGAATAGCTGGCAGAGCACTATAAACCGCTGTTGAATAGGCTTCATTATTCTTCAGCCAGAAACAAAAAATAAATATTTTATGCTGGTGTTATTTAATATTGATTTGCTGTGGCTCACTTTATAGAATCTATTTAGCACTGTATGAGGCAGATGCTTTTAAATTTTGGAAGACAGGTAACGCTTACGATAGCTTATCAGTTTAGTATTCTTTTTAGGAACATGAACTTTTCTTTATGTTTTAAACATATTCAGGTGTCAATGTATTATACTGATGAATATGTGCTGCAGAAAACATTAAAAGATTTATTGTGAAGCACTCAGGGTCTATAGTAGAACCCCTGCAATTTCCCTCAATTTTTGCAAAGTGCTCCGCAATTTTCAGTAACCTTTTCCGCAATTTTCCAGTGGCCCTGGTCATTGCCTAGCTCTTACTCACCCTCACTCAATCATTTTTTTTCTTTACAAAAGAGCTTTTGATTTTATTAAAAAAAAAAAAAAAAAAAAAAAGTCTCACTTGACAGTAGTCTGCTCCGAATTACTAAAAGAATTCCCAATAGGATGATCACCACTCAGTAAGCACGCCACAACCTGTCTCACAAAGTGAAAAGGCGAGAGAGGCACACCTTACAGGGAACAAACAGCTAAGTAGGGGGCAGCAGAAGTTTTGAAAAAAAAAAAGGACACTCACCATTGGTCTCTGTGTGCAACCTGACTCACACCCCCTTTCATCTCAGCAACAGGAAGTTTAGGCTGTCCACCATGTTAGAGGAGGGGACTTTCTCAGCCTATCACCCAAGACAGGTGTTTGTCCATCACTCTAATTCCATGTGTTAGTTGATCGCTTAAAGTTACATCTTGTGGTTGGCACCACTGCATCAGTGTTTCTCTGTACTTCCCAAACATGTAGTGATGATTTGGAAAAAGAAAATGGACTCAGTGCACAAATACCTTTGGTGCCCCAGTAGGCATGCATTAAATAGCTGTAGGTGTCCTGAGATAAAAGTGGCTGCCTTGAGGCATGTAAGGTATAGGAATTTTGCATCCTGCCTCAGTGTATTTATTGATACCTTTTTTTTTGTACTTATTTGAATATGTATATTTTGTATATCTTTTTATTATTTGCCAATTGAGCTCCCTGCTTCTCCCATGTATCTGCCCACCCCATGTCACAAATGAATATCAGCCCTTCCTGGACTCAGTTTGCTTAGCTGGTAAAATAGGTTTCAAATAAGTAAATAAATGTACACAGATACAATAAGTCAGCTTAAAATAGAAATGAGTGCTGGTGTTGCCATGATTGATTGATTTAAAATGGTTTCTGTCCACGAAAGGCAGAGACAGAGTCTCGTTTTCAGGCGAGACCTGGGGGATGGGAAGGGTGCCTGCACAAATAGTGGGAGCAAAAAACAAAATGGGGATTCCAAACAATACATGAACTATATAAGAAATTTAACAAATTATCTTATCAGTTAAAAACTATATAGTACCTGAGTTGGTGATCATGAAACATCGGTACTTGTTGGTGGCACCTCAGCATTCATATTTGTAGCTAGTGTTATTTGCCCAGTTGTGGCTCATTGTCAGCATGGAACCTGGTTGGAGACTGTCCCAGAGGTGGTGTATAAGTAGGCAAAGGAGCCAACCAGTTTGCAAATAACGAAGCATGTTCCCTGGGTACACTGGAATTGGCAACCAGGCTTACCGGCAAGGTTAGAAAGGAAGGAAGGTATCTAGGAAGCTTTCCCTGCCAGTATTCATTGGTAGTTATGTTCATTATGGGTAGTGAAAAGGGAACAGTTAGGTACACATATGAGATGTTGATGCTCCCAGCCTGTAGTGAAACAGAGTGGCAGTGATGTCATGATTTTGGGCACCACAGAAGGACTCCGTTGTCATGATGGAAGCACTCCTGTTCATAATCTGTGTTTGGGAATGAGCTCTGGGTGTCAGAGGATGGGGGGACTGGGCATTTTACAGAATGCTCATCTCCTCCGGAGAGGCTCAATCCCTCTATTGCAATAGAGGGGGTGCAGTGGAAACATAAAGGAAGGGAGGACACCAGCCAGTCTCGCAACATCTCATTGTTGTGTTTGCGTATTCGCACTAACATCCCATAATGTGCTGGTGTTCTGGGGAGATGGTCTGGATACAAAGGAGAAAATACTCAGGCTTTGAAGGGCCCCATATAGCCTCTTGTTGCCTCCCAACAACCAGAATGTTAGTGTAAGCATGCCATATTTTGACCCCACGGTGGGGGGTAAGCTGACGGACCCCGAGGAAAGCACAGGTAGGGGCAATGTGGCTGAATTTTCACCTAGAAGCTGGAAGAAAGCAGAGCCAGAGAGATAAGGGGCAAAAACAGAAAGTAAAAAAAGGTCTCAGGGGCACTGGTTCACAGAAGGACAGACAGACGCCACATCATCTTCAGAATACGAATAGAATTTAAGGTTCTTCCCACATGACCATGAAAGAATTCCCACCCACTTCCTCCCCCTTAAATCAGGAAACAAAAACCACAGAGTACTCAAAAACACAAAGGATTGCTGAACATCTGGTGACGGGGCTGTGTGTAACAAATCCTTCTGTAGTCATGCAGTGTTGAGAAAGAAAACAAAGAATAGCTATGTGATTCAACAGCAGCTCTCCTTAATCCTGGGACCGGCTTTCAGCAGGCTTTACAGGACAGAACTGGCTCAGGATCCCGAAACCAAAGCTCAGTGTTAATTAGGATTATACACTACAGTGTCCCAAATACAACATGGGAAGGGCCTTCAGGACAGCTGAATACATTTAATTTAAGGTAAGCTGTGGAAGGTAATGGCACACTTGATCCTAGCGGGGGGGGTGTCTGGTCCCAAAACCAAAGCTCAGTGTTTTTTGTTTTTTTTTCAAATATTTTTATTAAAAAGTTTTCATAATTTGACAGTCACATTACATCTGGTTTTAAAACAATATTTATACAGAGGTACAGATCAGTAGATAATAATTCCATGGAGTTATCATAGCAGCTTTCTTACGTCTAAAGTATACACCCTGATATCAATCTCCAGACAGTTATAGGTTAATATCCTCCGACATCTCTCTGCGCCCTATCTCTTCCCCACATCTCCTTCTCCTGCCATACCCTTGCTTGGCATGTTGTAATTATGCCTTCCTAAATTAAGGCTTGGGCCTAAAGCCCAACATAACTGATCTGAGCAGGCAGGTAGGCAATGTATGGCACTAAGGCACAAAGTGTGGATCCTTAGCCGTAATATGTATGATCCATCAGCTCCATTTTAGAGAGCCTAGTTCTGCCTTGTTGTTTCAAGTTCAAGTTTATTGCAGGAAAACTCCATTGAGCAAGCTCATTCACAAGGAGGTCCTGTGACATAAACACTTAAAGTACAAACACAGATAGGTAATAACAGTATATACATGAAATACACGTTACATGATACAGGCTGGATATACATACAAGGGTACCACATAGGGTGACCGCAGGTGGTAAACATTGATATGAGACAGGGAAGCGACTTATAGGTCGTATACTGATAAATGAAACATGATGACTGGTGTGATTTGATTTAATCAAATCAAATCAAATATACAGTATTTTGGCAGCTAGAACAAACCACAGTCTACAACTGATATGGGAGGGAGGAGAGATTTGATAGAGTAGCAGTGGAGCGTAGCAAAAGATAAAGCCAGGAGTAGAAGGGAAGGGAAAGCAGTTAATATGACAAATCAATTATACCTTACCAGTGGATAAATATGGCACACATGGGAAGGAAGAGACTTAATGACAGTTACAGGTGTCTTTTATTTTGGCTGAACTTAGCGATTTGTAGAAGTTTATTGAAACTGTGCTAGTTAGTTTCAGTACGGTTTGTAATTGGTTCCAAATGGAGGGAAGGGCATATGCATAGCACGCTTACCAAAGGAAGTCCGCCCTGGTATGTCAAGCATAATAAAGTCAGATTTTCTTAACGAGTATGCACTATGCGTAGATACTAATAAGGGAAGAGAGATAGCTTGGCAATTTCTGCAGGAGCAGTTTAAGAGTCCATAGCCCAGCATGGAGCAGGCGCTAGTAGTAAGTGATGTCCAACCAACAGCTGCATATAAGTCACAGTGGTGCTAACGGTAAGGAGTTGGTAATGAACCGTAACGACGGGTGATAAAGGATGTCCAGTTTACTTAGATTTGCAAGAGTGGTGGAGGAATAGATTACATACGCCATAGTCGAGTAGGGGGAGAAAAGTGGCCTGTACAAGCTTGTTTCGAGTTTCAAGGGGGAAAGGGCCTATTTCGTAGAAGAAACCTAACCTTGCTTTTAACCTTCTAGAGACATCTTCTATGTGGTCACTGAAAGATAATTTATTGTCGATCCAGATACCTAGATATTTAAATTTGGTTACAACTTCCAGAGGCTCGTTTAGCGTGGTGACAATGAAGTCTTGGGCAAGAGTATTGGGGGCTGAGACAGCACTCTGGAGAATATCATCACTTTAGTCTTCTTGGCATTGAGCAGAAGCTTTGCCTTTATTAAATTATGCTCAAGTTGTGCGAAGTCCGCTGAAGCACTCCTGACTTACTAGATAACGATGAGCCAGAAGTATACAACACAGTATCATCTGCAAAAAGTGCAGATTGACGAGATATGTTAGCATCTAAGTCATTGATGTACAGAGAAAACAAGATAGGGCCTAAGATGGATCCTTGGGGACTCCTCTTGCAACTGGCAAGGCAGCAGAAAAAGCCTTCCGCTTTACTTTTGGAATCTTCCAGTTAGGTAGCTAGAGAACCACTGGGTGGTATGGTATGTGGCACCCAACTTTGCAAGGCAATTGACTAATAGTTTGTGATCAACAGTATCAAAAGCTTTGCTGAGGTCCAAAAATACTGCACCAGTTATCTTCTTAGCATCTATAGCAGAGATCCAATCATTGGTTACTTTTGCTAGTGCAGTGATTGTGCTAGGATTAGCCCGGAAGCCAGATTGAGCTGGATTAATGAGAGAGAAGGCTTCCAAGTGAGATTTTAACTGAATATGGATCAGTTTTTCGAGAACTTTAGAAAGGATAGGCAATATGGAGATAGGCCTATAGTTGTTTACATCGCATGGGTCACCAGATTTAAATAGAGGGAGGATGTGTGCTGATTTCCAGCAGGACGGCATAGCAGCAGATGTAACGGAAAGATTGAAGATGTGGAGAATTGGGGCAGTGAGATGGGCATAGCCTGACCTTAGGAAAAAGGGTTCCAAGCCATCGTTCCCTGCACTTTTTTTGGTGTCTAAGTTAAGAAGAGAATCTTCTACTTCTTTATAAGTTATCTCGCGCAGTTGGAAGGGGCTGGGTGCAGGACTAGATGTGGCGGGAGGGGTATGCTGGCTCACTGCAGCACCAGCATAAGGTGATGAGTCAAAAGCTAATCCAGCTGTGGCAAAGTGGGAGTTAAGTTCCTGCAGGATTAGGGACTTGTTTTCCACAATCTTGCCACTTGTGACTATCTTTGTTGGGACAGAGGGGGCCATGGGCCGTCCTTCTATAGCTTTGATAGTCTTCCATATTTTATGAGGGTTACCTTTAGCTTGTTCGAGAGTAGAAATATAATAGTTAGCTTTAGCAGAGCAAGTTTTTCACACAGTTATTCTGGCTGTTCTAAAGGCCTGCCAATCCGAAGATTCTTTGAATGTCTAGCTTTAGCCCAGAGCTTATCTCGGCTATAAGGGCTGCCTTGAGATCCGAGGTGAACCAGGGATTGAATTGTTCCGCACTTTACTTTGATGAAAGGGGCATGCTTATTTATTATTGTAGTGAGTTTGTCATTAAGGATGCAAGCTGCCTTGTTGACATCTTTGGCTAGGTAAAGATCTTGCCATCTGATCATGCTCAGGTCAGATAGGAAGTTTACTGCACTGAATTTGCGAAAGGATCTTTTCGATAAAAGATGGGTTGCGGCCGGCCTTAATTTGAGATCTTATGCAAGCAACAATTCCATGATCGCTTCATGTCGCTGTGAAACACTGCCAAATGAGATATTTTGTGTGGATGGGTGGTTAGTACCACATCTAGAATGGAACTGTTGGCAGTATTTAGAGTGTTGTTCCTAGTAGGTTCTCTGACTAATTGCCCAAGACCTAGCTCGTCACAAAGGGATTTGAGGCCATGTGATTTAGGTGACAGCCAGTCCATATTTAGATCTCCTACACGGATTTCAAAAGATTAAGGACTTCATCACCACCAGACAGGGGTCTATAGCCACCTAGGATAGTGATACATTCCGAGGAGGGGGAGATGAAGGCTCAGCGAAACTAACTCAAATTCCTTGGCTAGAGATTTGCAACTAATATTGGTGACCAAGTACTTAGATTTGGCATAGATAACCACACCCCCGCCTCTAGACTCTCTATCTGCTCTAAATAAATTGTAGCCCTGCAGTGATATTTGTTGATCAGTGTTCGTCTTTTTTAACCACGACTCAGTAATTATGATAAGGTCTGGGTTAACGTGTGCAGCCCAGGCTTGCAGCTGTACAAGTTTTTTAGGCAGGCTTAAAATGTTGACCATCATCATTTTGAGACCTGTGGCCTCAGCAAAATCGATAGGCGAGGTAAGTTGTAGGGGGGGGGCCAGGGTTGAGCTCCACATTTCCTGAGCAGAGAAGAAGCAGAAGTATAACTTTCTTTAAGGAGCTTATAAGAATGGAGACTGCTTTTTTATTTCTTTGCGGCAACCCATATCGTGCTGCACAAGAGGCGGCGCCACTGTAATGACAGTTGATTGTGATCAATGTGAGTGCTTGGGTAGACATAGGTGAGGACAGTAGCAAAGGGGTGTAGGCTAACCGGGGGGAATAGGCTAAAAGGGGAGAGGAGAATGACAGAGGTCTCGACGGTAGACTGTTATAACATTAGGTATTGATAAGGTACATTGGAGAACTGAATTGCATTGAGGTACTTCGAATTGCACTGTATTGCTGAAAACTCTGCACCTTAGGAGCAATAAAAACACAATAAGGAGAGCCATGGTCCCAGATTGAGTGGTCTCGTGATTTGTATTAGTGCAATATTTTCTAGGCAAGAAATTTGCCCACCTAAGTACCCATTTAAAACCTAGATGAGAAAATACAGCAGAAAGGGGAACAAGGAGATCAGGAGCAGCTTAGTTAGTGGCCATCCACCCTTCAGACTCAAGTCCCCTTGTAGCAGAACCGGGAAAGAAGTAGAATGATAATGCAGGCCATATTGCCCACGAAAGAATACGGTGATTTATGTAGAAGACCAAGAATCCCTCTAGTGGCAGGTCTGTATAACCTGCTAATGGAAAACTAGCCACTAAAAAAAAAAAAAAAAAAGGTAGTTAGACTTATCGGAGCCAAGGCAGAGTGCTTGGATGGGGAGGGGGCGCAGCAGGAATAGCAGTCAGACAGAAGAGGTGTAAGCAATTTAAAACAGTAGTAGAAATTACAATCCAGCTAATACAGTAGAAAAACTCCTAATAACACAGTAGAAATGTGCTTAGTTCTATGGAAAGTCTAACAAAGTGCCAGGTGTCTATAGCAGGGGAAAACTCCTGCCAATCAGAGTGGGTTTGCTGGAAGCACCCATGTTCCGATTGGCTGCGCTGTCCCGTACCTTCCAAGGAGCTGCAGGCAGGTGTCCTGGTCTTGGTCGGTGGCTGGCTGGGTGCCGGCCGACCGTGGGTGAGCTGGAACAGCCCTGTTCAGGGACAAGCAGCTTCCAAGGTTATTAAGATTATAAGTTATTCTTTCAGATCTATATATAAGGTTTACTATCTCTCTCCAGCCCAAAAAGGTGGGTATTCCCACTGTGAGCCAGTGCTTGGTGATGGCTTTCTTCCAAAGCTCAGTGTTAATTAGGATTACACAGTGTGCCCTCACCCAGGTAGCAGACACAGGGGCAGGGGTTTCAGGACAGTTGCTGAGCAACCCCCTTCCCCCAAAACACATTCAATTTCAGGTAAACTGTGCAAGGTAATGCCACACTTTTATCTGAGCACATGCCAAGGGACACGTGTTAAGCCCTGAATAAGTACTAAGCTCTCACAGAGACTGAATTAATGATCTGCAGCCCTCGGTGACCTCAGCGACTTTCCAAGGAGCTCACTGTAAAAACCATGCTTTGTACCAACTCAAAGTGCCCAGGACAACCAGTTCAATGCAGTCCATTTTAGTTAAATCTCTGTCTCTCCGATTTGAGGCAAAGAAATCACCTGCTAAACGGCAGTCACAGAACTGAATATTTGGTAGGTGACTACAGGGATGGCCCGCACTAAATCATTGCTACCTCGCTTACATTTTAAATTTTTATAGTGCAGGATAGCCCAAGTGGTGTCCTGTTTCTAGTGGGGGTCCCGCCTTCTATCCAGTTTTAAGATGGGTGATCTGGAGCACTGGGAGGTTAAAGGGACTAAAAATCTGGCTTTACCATTTTAATAGAACTGGAAAAGTGGGTATGTGTATACCATTCTTAACCTCACTAATAAAATTGGTTCTCGTGTTTCCTTTTCCTTTTCTCCACTCCATCCACCCCTTTTTGTAGGTCCCCTATTAATGTGGTTCCCCCCTCCCTGATGTTCACTTTCTAATTAACAATCAGTGCTGGAACCCGGTGACATCAGCTGAGTGGAAGCCGGGAGTAAAACTTTGGTTGTGGGCTTCCACTCTACCAATGTTGCAGGGCTAGAAGACAAAAAGGCAGCATCAGCAATGGATCATACAAAAGGGAAAGCAAGATTTCAAAAGGAACACAGGAAACGGTACAGTAGGAAAATATAAGAAAATGTATACATCTCATACCAATTGAGGTGCTGAGATGCACAAAACTGAAGGTGGTTAGCTAAATGAAATATTTAATGTTGTTGAACGATTTGATGTTTTAATCCTCGAGCACTCGATACCTGACCCCTACTCTAACCAGGAAGCAGGCGGAGAGGTGTTGTAGTTCTACTCGGCTTTACACAGTGAACTGCACACCTGAATCGGGGCTGTATTTTTAAACTGATAGCCTTCTGGTGAATTTTTATGCATAACCACGTACAAGTGGTACATTTATTTGGGGTTTTAATTTCTAAACAGTGCAGTTTGTAGCTGCAAGGGAGCTGTGACCCCACTAGCAGTTCCAGGTCACCTCTGCCTTCATATCCTAGCCCTGCTGCGAGCAAGACGAGTGCGGGCAGGGCACGTGCATTCGTGTGCACGGACACTTGTGCGAGGGTGAGAGGGAGAACTCCGAGATAAGAACACAAGAACGGCGTTTAATGTACTAAAGACATACTTATCAGATAAAGCCTGCAAAGTTTCAACACAGGTGCAGTAACTATGGATCTAGCAGAGATGAGAAAGGGAATAACGGGGGTATTATCTATTTCATGTGAAATCTATCTCTTTACAGATGTGCCAGTGCTTGAAACCCTTTTATCTGTTTGAAATGCAAACAAAATGCTGAGATGCAAATAGAGATATCACTATTTAATACAAGATTAAAGGCGCTCGAAATCAGCCAACAGGGACTAATACAGAAAACGGGCACAGAACACACATGCAGTAACACTGTGGTAACTACAGTTCCAGCCTTAGATGTACAACAAGGCCCCAACTCAAACTTATGTCAAAACCTGCCCTCTACTACCACTAGGGTTGCCACCTTTGGATGAGGCAAAAACCGGATCCTAAGCTCCGCCCCTAGCACACCCCTTTTCATGACTCATCATGCATTACTCCTCCTAGAAAGCCAGTGGTTATGTCGATAAAATACAACACTTAAAGCAGTTCAACAAAAATCTTAAGATACTGTACTGTACCTGTTAAAGTTACTTTCCTAGGTTCTTCTTAGTTATTTATTTACTTATGTATGTATTGATTGATTTATTAACATTAGTTTACCAGATAAACATAGAGATAAAATAAATCTCATTTACAGATATATGGGGGAGACGAGGGAAATACTTTAAATAGCATACAACAGTATACTTGGTATATAATAATACATAATAAATTGTTTTGTACAATGTGTACTATATATTTTTCTGGCTCCATTTCCTTTCCATGTCCACAGTAATATTTCAAAGTCAAAGAAGTGGCCACATTTTTTTCTTGAGGAAAAACATAATTTAAAACATTGAAAATGCCTAAATTCTGTTAGAGATGAAAATGTTTACCATCAAGTGAAAGTGGAAGACAACTGGCTCTGTTACTGTTACAAAAGGTGGGGCAGCCTTGCTGCTATGCCACTTTAAGATGCAGTGGAAAAGATTAGATTAAGTAAGTGCTAATGGTGTTAATGGCCATACTTTACACCTCCCAGGTTGACTGCTTTCACAAACAAAAGGCTATACTGACAACAGAACTTGTTTATAACCTGGACATGTAGTTAATACAATGAATGAGATGACAAAATCTTTCAAAAGTATGTGAGCACTCAAAATGGCTCAAAAACCTGATCAGCACAGAGCAAAACCGGATTACCTGATAAGGACCTTGAAAACCTGACAGGTGGCAACCCTATACTACCCAGTTAAATCAGGAACTTGATCCAAACACAAGTATAGGACTAAAGCCATCCTTAAATATAAAGAGAATAAGAGAAGATGACGCTCAGGATAACCCAGATGATGACTGGTTTGACGTACAGTTTAAAAGACCAGTTAAGAAACAAAAGGGGAGAAAAGCTGAGGCATTTACTTTACCTCTTCAGAATACTTTTGACTCACTAACTAAATTATCTGAGGACGAAGGTATAACCATGTCCAATTCCACTGCCCCCCCACCCACCCACATTAATACCCACCATTGAATCAGAAAGTATTAATATGGCACTGGAAATCTCTTTAGAGCCAGCTGCCCTAAATGAAATAAATAATGACCAGTTAGATCCTAACAACATCCCTGCAGACACCTTATTCCAAACAACCCAAATGCAAGAGCAAATATTTATATTGGAGGACTCTATAATGAGGTTTTCGGACAGATATACCACAAGGGGGGATAAAGAACATGTTACAAGTTGTAGCTACAGTGGGACAACTATAAAAGACATCACCCAACTGCTACTTGGCATACTACAAAATGTCCCTGAACCCAGAACTGTAGTGCTTCATGTAGGTACAAACAATTTTGATAAACAGGATGTGGGAGACATAATTCAAGATATGGAGGTAGCAATAAAAACAATACACAATCTAAATGCAATTCCAATAATCTCAGAAGTCCTACCTATATCTAGGGCCAGCTCTAAAAGAACTAAAAGCATTAAAAGCTTTATTAACTGGCTGCGTAGATGGAGTCTCACAAACAACATACTGTACAATGCATAAAAACTTGGAAAAGATTTGAAAACAATTATACATTGTATGGGCAAGATGGGCTTCATTTGAGCAGGCAGGGATCCGGCTTCTAGGATGTATCTTTTATAACTTACTAAACCAAGAACAAACACAAAACTAAGGAATATGGGGCAAGGGAAATCTTTAAATTAGCATAAAAAATAATAATGATCCACCAGAAACTAAAAATAAAACAAAAGCTACTAAAATTTCTAATGGCAAAAAAAACAGGACTGTCCTTTCTCCTGACTAACATTAGGAGCCTACATGGAATAAAAATGGATGAACTACAACTAGTACTCAGCAGAGATAACATTGACATAGTAGCAGTAACAGAAACTTGGTGGGGCGATTCCTCAACCTGGAATACAAATATACCAGGATATATAACTTGTCATAAAAACAGAACAGAAAAAAAAGGAGGTGGGGTGGCTCTGTTTATTGAAAACAATATTAAGTTCAAACCAATTACAGACCTAACTGAGAATGCATCCACTGAGATAATTTGGATAGAGCTACTAAGGGAAAATCAACCTAAGCTATTTATTGACCTATGCTATAGGCCACCGGATTCAAATTTAGCAGCACATCAGGACATCCTATACAGTACTAGCAACAACCCTAACTACAATGAGGCAATATTACTGCGAGATTTTAATCTCCCTAGTATAAATTGGATCGATGCTGTGGGAGGTAATAATCAGGAAAACTCCTTCCTAGGCGTTTGCTCCACAAGTGGTTTATATCAGCTAATCAATAAACTGACGAGGAAAAGTAATATATTAGACTTACTCCTGACTGACATCCCTGATAAAAATCAGTAACATCCGCATTAAAGCACCTATTCAAAACAGTGACCATATGACCATAACCTTGACACTAATATACACATTAAACCAGAGCTGGGAAAAACAGTTTTCAAAAACTACAACAAAGCAAACTTTGTTCAACTAAAACAGGACTTATATGGCTAGAAATTGGACAATGGGTCCTTCATTCCAACTGAGCCTTGGATAAGAGTCAAGAATACAATCTTAGAACTTGAAGCAAAATACATTCCAAATAAGATAATAAATAATAAAAAGGGAAAGATCCCACCACGGGTTACAACTAACATAACAAATTTAATAAAATAACAAAAAGGGCATATAACATAATGAAAAAAGATAACAGTGACTTCAACAAATGGCAGTACAGGAAGATTCTAAGGGAATGCAAAAACAAAATTAAAATGGAAAAAAAAGTTTGAATACAGTCTGGCATACAGGAAGGGGGGGATAGTTTTTATTCTTATATCAACAATGAAAAACAAACATCAAGGACTATTGGGCCCCTAACAGTAAACTCCGAGGAAATATCTTCACCCCAGGAAATTGCTGAGGAATTCAATAAATACGTCAGTTCTGTGTTTAATCCCAAGACTAAAACTAATAATACACCTCTAGGTAAGGAAGTTGAAGATCTCCTGGTGTTCTCCAAAACAGAGACTCTGGATAAACTGAATAGTATAAACATAAATAAATCCCCAGTGCCCAACAAATTGCACCCAAGACTTCTGAGGGAAATAAAGGACTGGTTAGTAGAACCACTCTATCAAACATGCTTTACGGTCCCATACTATATGGTATACATAATGATTGGAAAACAACTGTTGTAACACCAATCTATAAAAAGGGCAGTCACGCTGATATTTCCAACTACAGGCCTATCAGCTTGACCGTACACTAGGAAAGATTTTTGAGTCACTACTTAAAACTACACTGAAAGAGGATTTAGAAATCAAGGGACTAACTGATCAAACCCAGCATAGATTCAAAAACAACAGATCCTGTCTATCTGGAAACTTGGATTTTTATGAGTACATTAGTAAAACTTCATGTGATCTTTCTGGATTTATGTAAAGCTTTCGATAAAGTACCTCTTGACATTTTAATAACTAAAATGAGAGCACTAAGAATAAATATCATCATCATAAAGTGGGTGGAAGAGTGGCTGAATAATCGCACTCAGAAGGTGTGTATTAGGAGATATACGTCAGAATTATGTCCGGTCAGTAGTGGAGTACCACAAGGGTCAGTATTGGGCCCAACACTGTTTTCCATTTTTTATATCAGATTTGACAAATAATATCAATAGTTTCACCATCAAGTTTCTTGACGATACAAAACTAGCGGCCCAGGCTAAAACTGAGGAAGACAGGTCTAATCTCATCACTGATTTGAAAATACTGGAGAATTGGGCAGCGAAAAATCATATGTTCTTTAATAGCAGTAAATGTGTTATAATGCATCTGGGTACCAACAACAATCGAAATCACTACACACTAAACGGTCAAGCCTTAACCCCAGTAGCGTAGCATAGCGATTTAGGCATAATAATTACCCAAGATCTATCTTTCCATAGTCACTGTAATCATATTATAAATTGAGCCAATAGAGTCATAGAATGTATCAAAAGGTGTTTTACTACATGAGACAGGGGTTGTATTCTACCACTCTACAAGGCTTACGTGAGACCACATCTTGATTATTGCTCTCCTCTGTGGAGCCCTTACCTCAGGAGAGGTATACATACATTGGAAGGGGTACAGAGGAGAGTTACCAAAATTGTTACAAACATGCATGACAAAGAATACGATGTAAGGCTGAGGGAACTGAACATGTACTCTCTAGAACAATGGAGAATAAGAGGGGATCTACTCTTAATGCACAAAATGTCAAATGACAGTGAATTACTGACGCAGGAATGTCCTTTAGTCAACGGGACTGCAACATCAAAAGCCATAAATATCAACTGACACTTACTTATCCCAGAAACAATATTCTTATTACACCCAGAGAATTATGTCATTATGGAACTCACTGCCCAGTTCAATAGTAGAATCTTCTAACCCCACAAAATTCAAACAGAATCTTGATCTCCACCTATTACAAATTGAGAGATGATGTACCAGCTCGGCTAGAGATACACACTTATGGGCCACAGACTTCTGTGTATCTACTTGTCTTAGTACGAATCTTAGTATGAATCAACATTTCCCATTATAATAAAAAAATGGAACACCAGGTCTTTGTACCCCTTAAAGCAGCAGTATTTTTAGTCAGCTAAAAATTTCCAGCATTATTTTTTAGCAAAAATGTGTTTGACTTCCAAAGGTTAATCTTCAGTGTATTTTTAATTTTCTCCGATATTTTAAAATGGCTTTTATAGCTAATTTTATAACTAATGACTCGAGTCATTACAGATGGTGGCTACTGGCAATTTGTAGAAATCTCATATGTTAATGATGCACAGATGATAGTTCAATCTGCAGTGGGGTGGACACTAAAATGGGATAGAACAAATGTGCACAGATCTTGAGAAACCTGAGGAATGGTCAGATACATGGCAGTTGAGGTTCAGTGGCAAAAAGTACAAGGCAATGCACCTGGGAAATAAAAACCCCGGCACTGAGTATAAGCTGGGGGGGGGGGTAACAAGAAAGGGACCCAACGGTTATCATATCTAAGAACCACAAGGTGGCAGGGCTGTGTGACAAAGCAGGGGGGAGGGCTAGTAGAATGTTTGGTTGCACAGGGAGAGGTACCTCCAGCAGGAGACAGGGGGTGATTTTGCCATTATGTCGCTCACTGGTGCGACCACACCTGGAGTACTGTGTGCAGCTTTGGAGAACACACCTCAAAATAGACATGGACACAAATGGACCAAGTAGAGGCAGTCCAGAGGAGGGCAACTAAAATGCTGTATGGTTTGCAATATCTCTATGAAGAGAGACTGTGGGATTTCAACATGTATACACTGAGAGAGAGAGAGAGAGAGAGAGAGGGAGGAAGGATATGACAAAGACTTACAGGTACATCAAAGGAGTACACAGGGTACACAGATGGGGAGTCTCCTTCAAATAAGAAAAAGCACCAGGACCAGGGGCATACAATGGAAATTCAAAGTGATGTGAAAGGTATTTCATCACTGAAAAGTTAGCGGATGCCTGGAATATACTGCCATCAGAAATGGCGGAGGCCATCACAGTGGGGGGCTTGATGCATGCCTGGGGCAGACATAGGGGTATTAGGGGTATGTTAGATATGATGCTGGGAGAGTCGCTGGAGAGTAGATAGGGTCTGCAGAGAAAGAATAGGTAGGGAACATCTGGGCAGACTAGGTGGGCTAAGCAGTCCTTTTTTGCTGTCACCTATGTTTCTATGTTATGTTCCTCTGCTGAGGTTACCTGTTGAATGTGCATGCTAGATTCATACTGCGGATGTATTGGGAAGGTGTTACCACACGTTTCTGATTGAAAACAGCACAGCACTGTCCCAAGATATTTATGTTTTTCATTACAGGCATGGGAGCTTTTAAAAACTTCAAAATCCTGCATCTTTCTTCAGGAATAAAAGAAAACAAACAAAAACGGGAATATATTATTGTTTTTGCCCGAAAAAAAACTTAATGCTGAAAATAAAAAACTAAATGGTGACAAACAAATGCTGCTACTTTAAATGAGTAAGTGGCTCTTGGTGATATCTAAGTCGAATGCATCCTTGTGAGGGTAACAACGTATAAAGTAATGTACAGGTGGCCATACACAATAAGTTGATAGTATATGATGGCCCCTTCTTGTGTATGGAAATCCATACAGAGCATATTCTTGTAGGACAGTTAAGGTCATGAAAAGCTGCTGCAGTATTGTTCTGACATCACAAAGATATTACACAAACTTGTAAAACATGGACCTACTGTGTTCTCCTTGTGCTCTGCTTTTCAAAATAAGTTCACCCTGGTGCAGCTCAAACTGTACCAATACACAGTGAGTTTTAAAAAATATTTATTTTTCCATCTTAGTTGTTTTTCCTACCTAGTTTCACTGTTTATTTTTTCTGTCCTGTCTGTGCACTGCCCAATGATCCCTCCATTTGGCTACCTGCCTTTCTCTAATCGGCACCCACTCCTCTTCCCGAATCACAGTTTGCTCTAAGTCTCTCCATCTTCCTTCTGCACTCCTGAGCGTTGCCGTTCTCCCTCCCTGTTTCCTCAGATTCCCAGAACATAAATTCCATCAAAATAAAACAGTATTTTATACAGTGGCGTGAAAAAGTATTTGCCCCCTTCTTGATTTTCTCTATTATTGCATATTTGTCACACTGGATGTTTTCAGGTCTTTAGAGAAAATGTAATATTAGATAAAGGGAACCTGAGTGAACAAATAACACTTGTTTTTTTTTTTAATTTCACTTATTTAATGAAAAAAAGTTAACCAACACCAACTGGCACTGTGTGAAAAAGTAATTGCCCCTTACACTTAATAACTGGTTACGCACATTTAGCTGCAATGACTGCAAACCAAACACTTCCTATAATTCCATATCAGTCTTTCACATCGCTGTGGAGGAATTTTTAACCCACTCTTCCTCATAGAACTGCTTTAATTCAGTAATATTTGGTAGGTTTTCGAGCATGAACTGCTCGTTTCAGGTCCTGCCACAGCATCTCTATTGGGTTTAAGTCTGGACTTTGACTAGGCCACTCCAAAACTTTAATTTTACTTCTTTTTAGCCATTCTGATGTGGACTTTCTTTTGTGTTTTGGATCATTGTCTTGCTGCATGACCCAACTACGCTTCAGCTTCAGCTGACGGAAGGATGACCGGACATTCTCCTTAAGAATTTTCTGGTACAGAGCAGAATTCATGGTTCCTTTAATTATGGCAAGTCATCCAGGTCCTTAGGCAGCAAGCATCCCCACCATCACACTACCACCACCATGTTTGACTGTTGGTATGGTGTTCTTACTGTGGAATGCTGTGTTTGCTTTACGAGACATTATGGGATCCATGTCATCCAAAAGTTCCACTTTGGACTCATCTGTCCATAGAACATTTTCCCAAAAGGCTTGTGATCATCCAGGTGCTTCTTGGCAAATGAGAGACGAGCGTTTATGTTCTTCTTGGTTAGCAGTGGTTTCGCCTTTGCTACTCTCACATGAAGCCCATTTTTGCCCAGTCTCTTTCTGATTGTGGAGTCATGAACACTGACCTTAGCTGAGGCAAGAGAAGCCTGCAGTTCTTTGGATGTTGTTTTAGGATCCTTTGAGACTTCCTGGATGATTTTACGTTGCGCCCTTGGAGTAATTTTGGCAGGCCGCCCACTCCTGGGAAGATTCACTACTGTTCCAAGTGTTCTCCATTTGGAGATTATGGCTCTCACTGTGGTTCGATAGGGTCCCAGAACCTTAGAAATAGCTTTGTAACCCTTTCCAGACTGATAGAGGGCAACAAATTATTTTCTGATCTTTTCAGGAACTTCCTTTGATCATGGCATAATGTGCTTGTTGAATCTTTGTGCTGGCAACGTGACTCTGATGGTAAGGGTCAAAATAAGTGAGGTTTAGATTGAGTAGGGCTGGCTGTAATCAAGCCTGGCTGTGTTCAATCAGCTGACTCTAATTATCCCTTTAATTGGGTTGATTTAACTAGGGGGCAATTACTTTTTCACACAGTGCCAGTTGGTGTTGGTTAACTTTTTTCATTAAATAAATGAAATAAGTAAAAAAAAAAAGTGTTATTTGTTCACTCAGGTTCCCTTTATCTAATATTATATTTTGTCTAAAGACCTGAAAACATCCAGTGTGACAAATATGCAATAATAGAGAAAATCAGGAAGGGGGCAAATACTTTTTCACGCCACTGTATGTGCGTGGGGTATGGGAAGGGGAACATCACAAGCAGCATTGAGTAGAAATGTCACACTGTCGCATGGAAAAGCTGTTTTATCTTTCACTCTCTTGTTCTCAAGGGTAGGATCAGGGAACAGCAATGATTACAAAGAGTAGCTATAATATTCTGGTAAAGTGTGACTCCTACTGGGACTCGAACCCAGTGACCTTGCAGGAGTCACACTTTTCTTTTCATGTCTACATTTGGATTTTCAAAGTTGTCTCGCAGTGGCTAACTGCATGGAGAGAAAGAAATAGGACATAATTGGAGTCTATAATATTCTGTAAATTGAAACAGTTTGAAAAAAAAAAAAAGAGTTTGATTATTACTCTGTTTAAGTGAAATGAGTACAGCGTGTTTCATCAGACTAAATCCAGACTCCATGTCTGTGACCCCCCCCCTCCCAAAAACACTGCATTTCTTTAACCATATACTGTATAAAACAGTGTATGGGCAACCATATACAACAATGCATATGTTTCCATCTTGGGGTGAAGATGAACAAAGGGGATCTCTCAAGCTTCGCTCTCGAGATCCCTATGATGTCATCTCAACCCCTTGATGGAAACACAGCCTTGTTGTGTATGGTTGCCCATACACCATCTGACTCCACCACTAACTGGTTCAGGGCCTACTTTGTAGGGCGGACGCAATCTGTTAGAATCAACAGATTCCATTTCCCCTCCTCTCCCTAGAAACACTGGTGTTCCACAAGGCTCAGTGGTAGGCCCTCTGCTGTTCTCCATTTTCTTAAATGGCCTCCCCTCAGTCTGCACTTCATCCTCCATACACATGTATGCGGACGATACTGTCCTGTTCACCTCAGGACAGTCCCCCTCTGATGCAGAAGTCATACTGCAGTCTGTCTGCTACAAGGTTCAGAAATGGCTTAGCTCTCATCAACTCTTTCTAAATGCCAAGAAGACTGTCTCCATGACCTTCAGCACTAGGCAGATACTCTCTATGCTTTCCTCCATACCCTCTTTCCACACCCTTGACGGGACCATACTTGCAGATACATCATCCTTCAGATACCTTGGGATTTGGCTTGACCAACACCTCAACTTCTCTGGGTATGTTGACGCTATCCTAAAAAAACTGTGCCCCAAGCTAGGCACCTTATACAGGAACCATAGCTGCCTACCGGTAACGGCAAGGTGTGAATTAGTCCAGAAGATGATCCTCCCTATTTTTGACTACTGTGATGTAGTCTACTGTACTGCTCCCAAGACTTCCCTAACCAGGCTGGACACCCTCTTTAACTCCATCTGCCATTTTGCACTGGACTTCTGCCCCCCCCACCCCAACTCACTCATTACTGCATACTTTACCACTCTCTTGCTTTCCCTCCACTTACTGACAGACGTCTCTCCCACAGTGCTAAATTTATCTGCAAGATCCGGTTTTGGTCCCTCCCCTCCTATTTCTCCAACTCACTATCTACTTCTTCCCCTCCCTCTCACTCCCTTGGATCAAACAACATTCGCACTTTGGAAGTCCCTTGCTGATCCACCTTAGCAGGACAGGCAGCGTTCTCGTACCACTTACCTAAATTTTGGAACTCACTACTGAAGCAAATAAGACACTCCTCATCCTCTCCCTATCTCCTCAGCCCTGCACAGCATCTTCATTCCTAATTGTACCTGCTCTTCAATAATTTTGGTTTTTCCCCTCAAAATTAATATTCCCCTACTGCTTATCCCCTTTACGTGGCACAGGGTCACCTATGTGCACCCACATGCCTCTCCCCAAAGGGGTGATTACTCTCGTACCTAGGGGCTTACCTCCTAGTTTTCTCTTTCTCACAGCTCTGCTACCCTGGTGTTGAAGTTAGCACCTGTTATGCTTTGTCAATCGTTATCTCTGTAACCATTAATTGCCAAGTAGTCACTGTCTGTCTACAAATCACTAATGTATGCTACTCACTGTATGCACTTCACCTTGTTGTAATGCACTTGTATGACTTGCACTTATGTCTATGTACAACACGTGTTGATTTATCATTGTCATTATGTATTGTATCTTGTCTATGTAACTTCCTTACCCTCTCCCCCAGGATGCACTGGGAGATGCGCAACTCGATTGTTCAGTGCTCTTTTCCTGGTGAAACTCTTCGATAAATAAAATATAAAATAAAAATGTGGTTCCATCAAGGTGTTGAGATACGAATATACCAACATATGAAAAAGCCAGCAGAAGGCCATTTGGTCTATTGAGTCTGCTAGGCAAATGATGCTGGGTCCATGGCTTATGCCAATGCCCCTGCCACCCTCCCCGGTGTCATTCCTTCCTTCCCTGCTACCCTTCCATGGTCCCATGGGTTCCCTTTGTACTTGTATCGGGTCCTCTTAAAGACTCCCACCATCTTTACTGAGACCACCTCTTCTGACAGTGCATTCCATGTGGTCACCACCCTCTCCATAAAAAATGCTTCCTAACATCCCTCCTAACCCTCCACCCCCATCAACTTCAAACTGTGCTCCCTTGTGTTTTTTTCAGTTTTCACTCAATTTAATGGGACCTTCTCCTTCCACTCTGTTAATCTCTTTCAAGTATTTGAAGGTCTCTATCAACCCCCTTCCTCTCTTCCAAGGAGTACATCCTCAGTGGTCCCACCCTCTCTTCGTAGTACCTATTCTGCTAACCCATGATCATCTTGATTGCTCTCCTTTGGGCCCTCTCCATCAAGCTAATGTCTCTTTTGTGGTATGGATGTCAATACCTTATCCCATATTCCAAATGTGGTCTTCCCATTGATATGTACAAGGGCAAAATGACTGACAACTGAATCCCCTGGCTATACACATCACCACCCTGTTTGCCTTTGCTGCTGCCTTTCTGTATAGAATGGAGTGTTTCAGGTATCTAGTAATCACACACACCCAGATCTTTTCTTCCTCTGAAGCATTACCAGCCGGGTAATACTCTGTCCTAAGATTTAGAGGCAGTATAGTGCAGTGGTTTAAGGCTCTGAGCTGCAAACCTGGAGACCTGGGTTTGAATCCCACAGCCCCCATTTGCATACTGTATGACTCTAAGCAAGTCACTTAACTTCCTTGTGCTCCCAAGTCACACCTGTAAACAAGTTTCAGCTTAGTGTCTCTCTCCTGGTTTAAAAAAAAAAAAAAATTCCTGACCCTGATGTGTATTACTTTGCATTTTTTGTCACTGAAGCCAAGTTGCCAGATTCCTGACCATCTTTGGAGTTGACCAAGGTCCTCCTGTAGCCCTTCCTGTGTGTCCACCCTCCCACAGAGCTTGGTGCCATCCGCAAACAGGCACATCTTGTCCTTCATGCTTTCCCCAATGTTACTTTTGAAGACAATTAACACCAGCCCCAGCAACAATCCCTGCAGGACCCCGCTGGTGACTTCCTCAGTGCTGAATAACTCTCCCCCACAACCACTCTCTGGGTTCTGCCTCTCAGCCAGCTGTCTACCTACCTTACCATTTTCTCCCCCACCCTTAGATCCACCAGTTTCCTGATCAGTCTCATATGGTACAGAATCGAAGGCCTTGTTGAAGTCCAGGTATAAGATGTTCACTTCTTGACCTCCATCCACCGCTCTGGTGACCCAGTCAAAGAATTCGATCAGGTTCATTTGACATGATTTACCTGCCACAAACCCATGTTGCCTCTCATCCTGAAGACATTCTCTTCTATGTAACTCACCAGCCTTTCCTTAAGTATGGTCTCCATGAGTTTACATACTATTGAGGTCAGACTGACCAGCCTATAGTTCCCCAGGTCATCCCTGGGTCTGTTCTTGTGGAGAGGCACCACGTGTGCCATTCTCCAGTCCAGCAACCCCGACTCCAGGGATCTATTGAACAGATCTGCCAGTGGCCCTGCAAGCTCCTCTGCTAGCTCTTTTAGTATCTTAGGGTGTATGCCATCTGGTCCTGGGGATTTGTTCACCTTCAATGCCAGCAGCCCCTCCCTCATGCTTTTGATCTCTATTAATGCGCCTTTCACCCTCTCCTGTCCTCACCCTCCTCTTCCCTTCGTGTGGCACCTGCCCATCCTTTTCCCATGTAAAGACAGAGCAGAAGTATTCATTCAATACTTCTGCTTTGCTCACTTTTTCCTCCACCCATCCATCCATCCCCTTTCCTTAGCCTAATTATTCGTCCTTTTTGTCCCTCTTTTCACTTATGTAGCGAAAGAAGGCCTTCTCCCCGTCTTGATCCCTTCAGCTGTTTGAAGCACTTTCTGCACCTTAGCATGCTGCACTGCCCTTCTTGCTTCTCTAGCCAACCTCATGTACTCTACTTTATCCTCTTCCCTTGCAGTTCTCCTGAATTTTCTGTAGACTGCTCTCTTCTCCTTCACTGCTCAGGCAATCGTGTGGTTAAACCAGATGGGTGATTTGGCCAATTTCTTTCCTCTAAGCCTGATACAATCCTTTGTGGCTGTCAGAATTGCCTCTCTGATGATGGCCCATGTTTGGTTCACCCCCACGTCCTCTTTAATGCCCACAAGGTGTGACCTTAGCACCTCTCCCATCATCTTGAAATTAGCCCATCTGAAATCCAGTGTCTGGTCTTGGTGGGGAAGTTATCTTTGCCTATGTCCAAACTGAACCACACCGTACTGTGGTCGCTACCACCCAACGATCCAGTGATCTCTATCTCCTGTATGTGCTCCCCATTGGTAAGCACCAGGTGAAACACTGCCCCCTCCCTGGTGGGTTCAGTAACACCCTGGGTCAAGAACCCTACCTGTATCGCATTTAGTATCTCTTGACTTCTGACACAGGACATGGCCGGTATAGCCCAGTCCACCTTGGGCAGATTAAAGTCCACCACCATTATCATCTTCCCTTTTCCTGCTGCTTTCAGCATCTGTGAACATGGTTCTCTGTCTCTTTCTTCATCCTGGTTAAGCAGTTTGTAGACCACCCCCAGCCTGCTCTTCCTCCCTTTGTTAGTCTGTAGTTGGATCCATAATGTTTCTACCTTCCCCTGTTCATTCTCTTCCCTCATGCGTGTTATTCCCTCCCTGATGTAAGCTGCCACCCCTCCCCCCTTTGGCCTAATTCTCTATCCCTTCTATAGAGTTTGTATCCTGAGATCGTGAGGTCCCAGTCATGGTGTGCTGTAGCCCAGGTCTCGGTAACTGCCACTATATCTACCATCCCCTCTATTAAGAGGGCCTGCATGTCTGCCATCTAGTTGCCAAGACTGCAAGCATTTAGTGATACCACCCTCCATCTCTCGACTCTGTACCTCCTTGCCTCTTTCTTGTATTTGCTTTGTTGTGCCCATCCCCATACTCTCCTCTTAACCCCCTTTATTTGGTTGCCCCCCTTTTCCCCCTCCCCCTGATTGCCACTGCCTTTGTGGGGGAAAGGTCCACTGACCTCCCTATCTCGATGTTTGGGTTCTGTGCCCCCCCCCTAGCAGTTTAAACCCAGATCTTTTTCTATATATTCCCCTAGCTTGTCCCTGAGTATTTTTGCTCCCTCCCAATTAAGGTGCAGTCTGTCTGGGGAATATAGCCCCTTGCCTCACAATCTACAGTAACTCCCAATTCCCTAGTATAGTTGTACCCTTCTACCTTACACCAGTTCCTCAGCCAATCACTGAATTCTGTTATTCTCCTTTTTCTGACTGTGCTGGCCCTGGGGACTGGAATCACCTCTGAAATGGCCAGTGAGCTCACAGACTCCTTGCATGACCTTGCTAACTCTCTGAATGTGTTTTGCACCCCTCCACTTCCTCTCCTGCCAGATTGTTGGTTCCAAGGTGGATGACCAACTTAGGCTTTCCACCCATCTCTCTTAGAACTTCCTTGATCCTTGGTCCTGCTCTCCCCACCTCCATTTCCAAATTCCAGCATACAAGATACCAACCTTCTATTCTTTGGGCCCCCTTTCTCCCCAGTGTATACCTTTTATCATTGAATCCCCAATGATAACCACCCTTTCGTCACCCACAGGCCTGTTCTGTGACTCCCCATCCTCTCCCAGTAAACTAGCCTCCCCCTTCTCAACCGCTCCCTGTCTTTTTTGAGAGTCCTTATGGCTGTACCAGCAACATTCCCCTAGTTCAGCTTCTTCACTCCCCCCCGATCCCCTCCCTGATTAACATTTTTTCTACCACTGTACCTTCTCTATTTCTTCCTGTAGCTCTACTCCCCCCCCAGCTCCCATTCCCTCCTTGCCTCCCTGAGCTACTCACTTCTCTCTCCCCTATGCCTCCATTCTTCCTCTCTATGTTTCCTTGATCTTTTCCCTCTCCACTAGTCCTCCATTCCCCTACACCAGCCGATACTGTATATCGGTTTGATGTAGGGATCCCAACATGAGAACCTTCCTCAGTTCCCCCACTCCTCTTCCCCTATGACAATTGTGTTGAACCTCTAACCCCCTGCCCTTTCTCCTTACCACCTGCCATTCCTCCACCATGGCTCTGCAGGCTCCTTGGAGAGGATATATCTCTGGGCCCAGTGGTATCCTCCCGGCATCCATCATATGGCTGCTGTCATTCAACTCCCATCTTAGCCACTTTCTTTCTCCTTTTATCTGTTCAAGGTCCTGCACACTGGACAACCCCATTTGGCACATCATCCCCATAAAGACTACAGCCCCACATCCATTACAGTTCACAATCCTACCTTTGCCAACCTGACTATTGTTTCCTCTTGTATCTCCCCACCTCCCTCCCCCATCTGTCCTGTTGCCTGTAACATCTCCTAGCCTCCCACATCTTCCCTAGTTAGTCTATACCTGCCCATCTGTATGTTAATGCTTTCCCAGTTTGTATTTCACACAAATAGGGTGATCCTAGACTGTGTAAAACAGCATATGTAACTCCTGAGTGAAACTTGAGAGGACCATGCTGTTATCTCAACCCCCGAGATGGGAACACAGGGCGAGATGGGTAGGGTTGCCCATATTTTAATTTTTTTATCGTATAGGGTTCCACAAAATAAAGACCTCCAGCAGCTGCGTGTACTGCATGCCAGTGACCATGTGGTCCACCCCCAACAGAACATTGCCATGGTCGCCCAACTGTACTAATCAGCAGCAGTTCATACTGCTCTTACCCGATTCACCTGCTGCTATTTTGTTTTTAATAATACTGCTCTTAATTTAGCTATTGTGTTTCTTTTGTAATATATATTTTAACTCATTGTTCACTGTCTGTATATCGTAAAGTGCCCTGAGCCCCAGGGATAAGGCACTACAAATACAAAATTACTTACTATTACTTATGAGCAGCCCCGAGAGGATTCGCTCAGCCCCCACCACTGGCTATTTTCTGTGCTGTACATTTATTTTGTTGTTCTAAAATGAACTTTTCACACTGAAACATTTATTTTTGCTAAAACTGCTGCTGACATTTTTGCTTGCATTAGCTTTGATAATATTTACCAAGTGAAGCATGTCTTGGGGAAAACACAAGCTGCAGGAGTCGGTGCTAGTAGGGACACAGGTGCACTTGCTGGAACCCTCACAATAACTTTTTCATAATGTGCACAACATCACAACAGAAGATGCACAACAATGTTTTTGAAGTGGCTGCATTTTATACATAATAATGGCTACACATACACTATAACTGAATTCTTTCTACTTCAGTTTCTGTCTCTTTAAAAGGTCCCATGGAATTTTTTGAGCTGCTACATAAAAATCAAAATTCTGTTCTATTCTACTTCAGTTTCCAGCCCATTCCATCATGCTGCTCCTCCCCAGCACTAAAGCATCCTCTACAAAAAGGCTAAGTATGCCCTCAACCAACCAACCCTGTTATGATTGCTGTAAAGAGAAAATATTTTTCCAATGTATTCAGCAATTTAAGCCATCCGCCCACGGTCCTGCTGCGCACGTTTTATTCCAGCTCTCCCAGTACAATCACTCTTCTATACTTAGAGAAAAAGATAACAATTCTTCCAGTGTGTTTTCATTACACTTCACAGAAAAGGATGCGAAGGTCCATGGAGCAGCGTGGGCCATTTTTGCAAGCAACACTGTGCAGAGGAGTACGATGCCAGAAAACAGGTGTATGGTTTCAGTGGCAATAAGAAAAAAAACAATCATCTTGAAAGTCACCAGATTACCTAATGGTAAGCATTGCAGCTTGCTGTGCGGATGACCCAAGACCACACTGGACAGTCAATGCAGTGCTGAGGGTATGTCTTGGACACCTCCTATAGTTGGGGAGGGTGACTGATTTGTGATATTACACAAATCACTCTAGTGGCCCAGAAGAAGAGAGTCTTGTCACACAGAATACAAGGGCTCCAGAAGGGGGGTTTGAAACTACCAAAGGCTTGGTGTAGAATGTTCATATACCATATCACAGACAGTAGTAACATACCTTCAATCCTGTGCTGGCCATGGTGCTGTGGGTGGACTTTCAAGCCACTTCTAACAAGCTAGAAAGGTTTCACGGCTAAGGCCATGCCTCAGTGGGATGGGATGGGACATAAAGGGGACAAAATACATGTGAAAACAACAGTGGCACTCCGGGATTGGCACCACTGTACTCTCCCCCTTACTCAGTTGTGGTGCCCAGATCTCTGGGTTTCTCTGCACACCATCTATGGTCATTAATGTTCAAACTGGCTCTCCTCCCAGTCAGGGAACCCCCGCACCACTTAGGGGCAACTCTGGAACAGAATACAAAGAGATAGGCAGTGGGTATCTTGGGACCAGTGGTGAGATTACTGATTCATCTGGTGTGGGATCTAGCACTTGTTGTAGAGAGCTGAACTCAAGCCTGGCCAACCAAGAAAGTACAGAAAAACAGAAAGTTAAAAAGTTTTCAGGGCCTGCCCTGTAGCCCAGCAGTACCACATTGCCTGTCTGGCCAGACGACCTGCATTTGAGAGGGTACACAGCTGCATGGGCCCAGAAAGTCAGGACTGAGTGTAACAATGCCACTCACAATGTGCTATTGCCCAGGGAGGGTGGCACCACAGCAGCTCCTCAGTATGGGCCAAAGATCCTGCTCCTTTGCTTAGAGTCATGAATGACCAGTCTGTCCGAGTAGTGGTTGTGCTTCCACTCATGATGCCAGTCGCCCAGGTTCCAGGACTGAGCCAAATCTTCGAAAGGGTGGCAGGAAGATCGAGCATCCTAGAAGATGCTCTTCACCCCACAGAGGTTGGGGCACTGTCTCCACTGCAGCACAGTCACCTGGGCGACCACAGGTGGCAGTGTAGCCAAGGCTCTCACTGTGGGAGGGTGGGACACTGACTGGCTGACAGGCACCCTCCACCTGTCAGTGGGTGCATCCACATCCTGAGCCCTTGTGTTCCATGTCCCTACAGAGTAACAAGGAAAATACCTTGCAGTCCCACAGGATGGAGCTGCCTACACTCTTAGACCCTGTCATGTTAACTGCCCTCTGTCTTCCAGCACCCTACAGTTTGGGAGGGGGAAAGAGTCTGACCAGCTCTGCACCAACCCCACCCTGGAGAGGACTAGGTGGAGCTGGGAGGTTGTCTGGCAAGTGGATGGGTTAGCAAGAGGGGTAAAATAAAAGGCACATAAAAAAACAGAGCTGTGCATACTGCCATCAGGGAGGTGGGAGGTAGGAGGTTCAACAGTCATGCTGCCAGAACAAAGAATCCTCATCATAGATTGACCACATGGAAAGGAATACCTTCAACGTCATCAGCATGATTACTCAGGACACTCGGGACCCTCGGCATAAAGCCGCTACCTCACTAGATGCGCGTCATTGGGAGGGGTTGAAGGCCAAGGCTCTGTGGGAGCAGGCGGCATATAAATGGTGGTGGGGCAGGGTGGTAGTCAGCCTGAACAGAAGACGTACAGAGGTGTTAAGGTCATAAAATGGCAGATAAAAAATAAAAAACTTAATTGACCAAACCACAACACATGACCTACAAGAAGATCTACCTTACAGTATGGTTAGTTGTTAATCAAATTTGCAATTATCCTTTTTTAAACTTAATGACTCTTTCATACATTTTCATACCTGAACGAGCCATTTAAAAAGTGCAATAAATCAAAAGTATTCAGCATTTCCCAGGTGGTTGAAACATTTGTGCTTCTCCAACAACTGGGGGTGGTGCATGCAGAAAGATCTGTCTGACTGCACAGCCTGTTGTAGGTTATTGCTTACATAATCAATCAATCAATCAATCAATCAATCAAAATCTTTATTTATCCAGGCGATCATCATTGAGCAATGCTCATTTACAAGATGGACCTGAGTGGAGCATAGTAACATATTTATACAAAGCAACACAATTATATACAGTCAGAGCAAATGGGTACAATTATTGTACAGGGCATAAAATAAAACATTAGTTCATAAGCTTGAAGTAGTTCAGGCAATAGTACAAGGTGTGAACAACATGTACATGCACAAAATAACTGAACGCAGCAAAGAAAGCAAGGTTAATTAATATAGTAGACTGAAAAACACTTGGGCAACAGAGGGGGTCAGGAGAGAGGGAAGGGACTAAAGAAGGTACCAAAGGAGAAACAAGGTAGGGTGGGGAAGGGGAGTGTGCAGAGGTGGAGAAGGGAAACAAGGTGGAAGACACTGGAAGCGCAAAGTAAAAGGCAAGGGGCAGGGAGATTGTCTCAACCACAGGGCTCCGACCCTGAAGATGGGAGACTATGAGTGAAGTTGGGATGGGATAGCAGTAGTACGGAGGGATGGGGATGCAAACAGGGAAGATGGGACATCTAGGGTTTGAGGGGGCGTTAGACAGGACACAAAATGCCTGTGCCTTGTGTACGAATCCGGACGGGGTGGGGCACCAAGGCAGACACTGATGCAGATCCTGGATATGAAAAGCAGCTGCATGCTTCTTTGATTGTGCGGGAATATAGTGTCTTGAAGTCAGTCAAGCAGACACGAATGCTCAATTTGAGTGTTTTTTTGCAGTTTGTTCCATAGGGAAGGCGGTGCGAAGCTTATGGCGCTTCAAGTAGCGATTTACTTGGGTACTTTGAGAGATAAATGAGTAGCGCATAGTTCCCTATTACACTTAATGGTAGACAGCTGGAAATATAGTGTGGCCGTTTTCTGGAGATAGCTCTAAAGCTACAGAGTGCAGCATTTCTGTCTCGTCTAAACTTAAAGGAGGTCCAACCCACAGCGGCATACAGGGAGCAGTGATGCGTGTCAAAAGGAAGTCCTGTTATGAACCTCAAGGCTCTATGGTAGAGCATATCCAATTTTGCCAATGAAAAGCTAGGACACTGGCTGTACAGAAAATCCGCGTAGTCTACCAGCAATAAAAACATTGATTGGACCAGCCGCAGCTTAGTATCTCTAGTGAGAAATTGGTTTAGTCTAAAGAAAAGTCCCAACCTCTGCCATAGTTTTTTTTAGCAGATCCTCAACATGTTCCATAAAGGAAAGTCGGTGGTCTAGCCACACTCCCAAATTCTTGAATTTTGTGACAAATTCCAATTTTTCTCCTAGGATTGTGGAAATCTGGGGAACTGATCCAATGGTCACTAGAGTTACTGCATGGATAAATGGAGAAAAAAGCATCGCTTTCAATTTTTTTGCATTGAGAAGCAGCTTTTTGTGAAGTGGTTGGCTCTGCAGTAGATTAAATTCGGATTGGAGGTCTTCGCAGGCAGCTTCAGGCATTGGGTGACTTAAATAGAGGACTGTATCAACTGCGAACAGATGAATGTTGGCATTATTTATACAGCTGCTGATGTTGTTAATGTAGACTGCGAACAGGAGGGGACCTAGTATAGATCTCTCGGGCACCCCTCTTTGGAGAGGTTTAAGAGGAGACAGATCACCTTCGGCTTTGACCTGCTGAAGATGTCCTGATAGACAGTTGGTAGACCAATGCAGTGATGAGGAGTCCATACCAATAGTTTGCAAGGAGGAAAGGAGCAGTCTATGGTCAACAGTGTTGAAAGCCTTGCTTAGATCCAGAAATACAGCACAGATAAAGTTTCTGTTATCAAGATCACACTGCCAATCACTGGTCACTTTAGCAAGGGCCATAATAGTGCTATGTTTAGCTCTGAAGCCAGACTTCATAGGATTTAATAGATTCATTGTTTCAAGGTAAGATCTCAGCTGTGCGTTCAATTTTCTCCAGGAGTCTGGACAATACTGGAATGAGGGAGATTGGCCTGTAGTTGTTGAGATCACAGGGGTCCCCTGATTTAAACAGAGAAATGATGTGCACTGTCTTCCATACGGGTGGCAGAATATCCTGAGACAATGATAAATTAAATAGGTGAGTAATAGGCATAGCAAGTACATGATAAGCAATCTTTATGACGTATGGATCTAGGGTGTCGGCACCAGCACTTTTCCTGGTGTCCAGCTGTAGCAGGAGGTCCTCAACCTCTTTTAATGAAGCAGGTTGAAGGGTGAATAACGAGGTAGCGACAGAGGATTCAGGATAATGGTTGCCAACCTGAGAGCATAACATGCATGCAGGGGAATTGTCAAACACTAAAATGTATGCATCTTCCATTCACAGTGAATATACAAAAATACAACCAACATTTCAACCACGAGGTCACAGTCAGGAATCGATCATAATAATAATAAAAAAAAAAAAATCCAGGCCTGATGGTGTGTTCCACAGTTTTCCTCTCTTCCACCACTTTTTGAGGGATGGTGTCCCACTTTTGGCTGCTCAAACAGAGAGAGGTTAAGAAGGGTTTGTACTGCTAGCACCACAGCTAGTCGGCATTGGCTGCTGCCAGATTGAGATACCTGCTGGAAGAAGAGAGGAGTGCTGCCCTAGACTAGCAAGAGACCTGCTGTGAGCACCTGTGACTGCAGTCAGAGAGATATCTGCTGGAAGGGTTGGGGAACTGCAGCATTACATAGACAACTGCTAGGAGGAACTGGGACTACTAGCAGGCAGACACCAGACATCAGCCTTAAATAGAGAGACACTTACTGGGATCAACTGAGATTACAACAATATTGAGACACCTGAAGGAAGGGCATGGTCTACAGCCTTAGAGAGACACCTGCTGAGAGAGACTGGGACTGCAGCCTTTTGGACAAGAGACACTTGTAGGAATGGTCTGGCACTGCAATTAGAGAGATATCTACAGTGAAGCGATGGGACTGCAGCCATAGATAGTGATACACCTGCTGGGAGGTACTGGGACTGCAAGCAGAGAGACTTCTGCTGGGAGGAGCTGGGACTGCTGCCTTAGAGAGTGATACACCCACTGGGAGAGGCAAGGACAGCAGGCACCGACACCTTCTGGGAGAGGCTTGTATTGCAGCCTTAGAAAGTAAGACATCTGTTATGAGGGGCTGGTACTACAGCTTAAGAGAGTGAAACACTAGCTAGTAGGGGATGGGACTGCTGGTAGAGCTATACCTTCTGGGAGGTGCTAGGAATGCAGCTGAGAAAGAGGGACAGCTATTGAAATGGGCTGGGACTGCAGACCTAAGAAGGTGACAGCCAGGAGTACCAGTGAATCTTCAAACAGATCATTTAGTTTATCACAACCTTATAAAATATATGTAGGACTCCAAGCCCATCAGCAGCTTTTGCTGGAAAGGAACTCGGTAAAATTAAAACTGGAAAACTGGGACTTGCGACGCTTCATGCTGTTAAAGCCCCTCCTCAAGAAGCTGCTCCATTGCCACTGCAGTAGCACTCCTGCTTGCGATGTTCACTATCCTGGTTCAGGAAAGAGTCTGCATCTCTGGAGGACATGGGGTGGGGGGACTCAAGTTATTCAGAAGATGCTTACTTCCTCCGCAAAGGGAAAAAAAAGTTAGTGTGTTTGTCTGAGTTGGCTGAAGTGAATTGTTATCTGTGCAATTATCTAGGTGTTTGTCTCAGGTGGCTGAAGGGAATTGTTATCTGTGCAATTAACTAAGTGTAGAAAGAGCCGTGGAGTAGGGGGAGTGGCTTAGCTAGAAGGAAGCCAGGTTAAAGCCAGATTTAAAAACTGCCCTAGATAGCTTCTGCCAGAGAATATGCAGAGAACACCAAGAAGAAGGAGCTGCTGTTATAACTATACTTCTCTACTGGGACTATATTGCCCCCCCCCCCACCAGTTCTACTTTTATAGGCACAGGATTTGATTGACAACAGGAACTTGCTGTTAGGGAGCAGGAGGTGAGTGATCACAGAGCCACAAAAGACTCACCATCCTAGAAGGAAATGAGTAGCGCTCCATCCCCCCCAGCTGCTGGAGGTCTGACTCTGAGCAAGTAAGGAGACTACTGAGAAATATAGGAACTTCTTGTCCCAGATCAGGAGCTTAAAGGGCACAGAGGCAGTAAGTAAGTAAGTAAGTAGGGATAAAAAATAAATAAACAAAGGAAAGAGTAAGTATTCCAAACAACAGTTAAGGGGCCAGAAATAAGACATGATGGGAATGGTGCAGTGAATGGCTGTGGAGCAGCAGACTTCCGGGAGATGTTCTGGAGGATGTGGTGTTGTCCCATCTGCAGGCACCTCTCTTGGCTGAGGGAGGAGGCTGCACATCTCCAGACTGAGTTGGCCAGGTTTGGGGGACCTCCTCTCCCACCCAGGGACCACCAGGGCCACTGCCGCTGCCTCAGAGGTTGCCAAGAAAGAGGAGCAGTTAGACCACAGTGGGCTCAGGAAGGGTGAGGGTGGTGGGACAGAGGCGCATCCCTCCAGTTGTATCTCTCCATAATTCATATGCCGTTCTGGCAAAGTGTGGTTCCTCTATGGATGCACCCACAGTGGAGATCAAGGAGGATGCAGGGGACCTCCACACAGGAGACCCACTGGAAGGTGGCATGGGACCCCACAGGGGAAGGAAACAATTCCTGGTGGGGGACTCCATTGTTAGACGGGTAGAACTGGGGGAGGAAGGGGAGAGGGAGGTAAGGTGCCTGCCTAGAGCCATGGCTTGGAGGGACAGGGAGCGAATCCTCAGGATCGCTGGAGCATCTGCATGGGGAAGGGAGCTGGATGTCATTGTCCACCTAGGGACAAATGACCTGGCTGAGAAAGGGATCAGAGCAGTGCAGCAAGAGTTTGTGGAGTTGGGGAGGGGCCTCAGACAAGTAGCACGCACGGTAACCTTCTCGGAGGTGCTGCCTGTCTATGGCATGGATGAGGCTAGGGTGCTCCACACCATTGGATTCAATCAGTGGTTGAAAAACTGGTGCAGAGCTCAGGGATTTGGCTTCATTGAGGACTGGGGATCAACCTGGAGTGATGCAGGCCTATACTGGCATGATGGGCTGCATCTGTCTAGGAGGGGAACCAGGATCCTAGGTGATAGGTGTAAATGCTTCATTGGCAAGCATTTAAACCTGCCAAGTGGGGAGGCACTAGAAAGGAGCAGGGAAAGCCTAGCCCCCCACCCAAAAAAAAAATCAGGGTAGTAAGTGAGGTAAACACCAAGATAGAGATGTTGATAGGAAGAAGGGCAGGGGTAAATGGAGAAAATGACAAAGGTAATAAGGACAGGGATGAGGCAAAAAGGAGTAAGGCCATCAAGAAATGGAGGGTAATGAGTACTAATGCCCATAGTCTGGGCAACAAGCTCCCTGAACTTGTGGCCTTGATGGAAGAGGGATGCCTGGATATCGTAGCAGTCACAGAATCATGGTACACAGAGAACCATGACTGGGATGTTAACATACCAGGGTACACAACCTACAGGAGAGACAGGGAGGGCAGAAGAGGGGAGGAGAGCTCTCATGTAAGGGAAGGAATAAAAGCAACAGCAACAAAAAGTAAACAGGGAGGATAGGAGGCACTGTGGGTCACCTTAGAGACTGGAAATGGCACCACAATCCGTACAGGGGCTGTATACAGACCCCCATGTCAGGGAGAGGGAATGGACAAGGATATGATAGAAGGCATCCTTAGGATGGCAGAGAAAGTGGAGATACTGTTGATGGGGGACCTGAATATACCAGAGGTTAACTGGAGCACCTTTGCTGCAGCCACATCCAAGAGCAGGGCCATTCTCGATGCCCTATAGGTGGCATGCCTCAGACAGCTAGTTTTGGAACCCACTCATGAGGGAGCAATTTTAGACCTCATACTCTCAAATGAGGACAGTGAGAGAATCTCACATCTAGAAGTGGGTAGCCATCTTGGAACAAGTGACCACCAAACAGTGTGGTTCATGATAAACTCAGCTACAGAGTCAAGCCATACAAAAGTAAGGGCACTGGACTTCAGGCGGGCTGACTTTGGCAAGATGGGAGAGTGCCTTAGAAAAGCACTAGCAAACAGGCTAGAAGGAGGGGTGGAGTAACAATGGGGAAACATCAAAACTGCCATCACAGAGGCAACAAGCCTTTGTGTGAAGCAAACAAATCAAAACAAAAGAAAAAAGCCACTATGGTTCTCAAAAGAGGTGACAGGGAAGGTTAGGGAGAAAAAGATAGCATTTAGGAAGTATAAGGAAACACAGAAGGAGCAGGACAGAGAACTGTACCAGTTAAGGCAGAAGAAAGCAAGGAGGGAAGTCAGAATAGCAAAGGCCCAAACTGAGGAAAATACAGCCAACTCAGTTAAGAAGGGGGATAAGACCTTTCATAGGTACATCAGGGAGCGTAGAAAGACAAAGGAAGGGATAGTGAGGCTCAATAGAAAGGACGGTGGGTGGGCAGAGAGGGACAGTGAAAAAGCAGGGATACTGTACAAATATTTCTGTTCAGTATTCACAAAAGAGGAGGAGGGAGAGATGCCTAATCCAATTAACAGAAGTACTCTGGATGGTGTGTGTGGGGGTCGATACCAGTCCTTTAACAGAAGAAAGGGTTCTGTAAGAACTCCTAAAACTGAAGGTGGACAAAGCAATGGGGCCTGACTGAATTCACCCCAGAATTCTAAAAGAATTAGGGGGAGAACTAGTGACACCACTGACTACCCTTTTTTACAAATCATGGGAGGATGGTGTGGTACCTGAGGACTGGAGGACGGTGGATGTGATTCCCCTTCACAAAAGTGGGGCAAGACAGAGGCAGGAAACTACAGACCTGTCAGTTTGACCTCTGTGGTAGGGAAAGTGATGGAATCACTTCTAAAGGAAAGAATTGTTAGTACCTAGAGGTCAGTAAACAGGACCCAAGGCTGCATGGGTTCACAGCGGAAGGTCATGTCAGATGAATCTAATTGATTTCTTTGACTGGGTGACCAAAGTAGTAGACCAGGGAGGGGCTGTGGACATGGCCTACCAGACTTTAGCAAGGCATTTGACACAGTCCCACACAAAAGATTAATACTCAAATTAACAGCCTCCGAGTGGGTCCCAGGGTGGTAGCCTGGGTAAAACATTGGCTGGACAACAGGACACAGAAGGTAATTGTAAATGGAGTCCACTCTGAAGAAAGAGGGGTTACTAGAGGGGTACCGAAGGGTTCAGTACTGGGTCGAGTCCTTTTTAATGTCTTTATAAGTGACATTGCAGAGGGACTGGACGGAAAAGTATGCCACTCTGCAGATGATACAAAGATCTGCAACAGGGTTGATACACAAGGAGATGTGGAAAGGATGAGAAGAGACTTGGCAAGGTTAGAGGAATGGTCAGGATTATGGCAGCTTGGATTCAATGCAAAGAAGTGCAAAATAATGCACCTGGGAAACAAAAACCCAGGGGAAGATTACACAATTTGGGGGGGGGGGTAGTAACAACAACAAAAATGGAAAGGGACCTGGGGGTAATCATATCAGATGACCTTAAGGTTAGCAAGCAATGTGAGAAGGCAGTAGGGAGGGCTGGGGAATACTGGGATGTATAGGGAGAGGCACCACCAGCAGAAAACAGGAAGTTGTTATCCCTCTGTACAGACAGTTGGTGAGACTCCATCTGGAGTACTGCTCCAGTTCTGGAGACCCCATCTCTGCAAGGACATAGACAGGATGGAGGCAGTCCAGAGGAGGGCAACTCAAAATGGTGCAGGGTTTGCAAGAGAAGCTATACGAGGAGAGACTAAAGGAGCTTAATATGTATACCCTTGAGGAAAGGAAGGAGGGGGGACATGATAGAAACTTTTAAGTACCTCAGTGGAATCAACAAAGTCCAAGAGGGTAGCATCTTTCAGAAAAAGAAATGTGCAAAAACAAGGGGACACAATCTGAAGATAGAGGCGGATGGCTCAGGGGCAATGTGAGGAAGTATTTTTTCACAGAGACGGTGGTGGACGCATGGAACAGCCTTCCTGAGGAGGTTGTGGGGTCTAAAACTGGAAGAATTCAAGAATGCATGGGACAGACACAAGGCAATTCTTGTAGGGGGTCGGAAGAAATAGGCTGTTGGTTAACTAGGATCTGCAGCTTATCCTGTAGGTACGGACATGGGCAGACTAGGTGGGCCAAGCGGTCCTTATTGCCACCAAAGTCTATGTTTCTATGTTTCCACCATACAATTGCCCCCTGGGTGATCATAAGTGGTACTGTAGGTTGAGAAGCAAGGCAAGAGAGAGAGAGACCAGTTGGTTCTTTACAAGCATGTTTGTGTGACTAAAGAACTGAAGCTACTCCATAACTTTAGTACTATCCCCCCCACCCCAGTTACCCATCAGGTAGATGCTCTGAAAATATGCTCCTCTGAACCAGCACTCTAAGTCCTCAGTTTCCTCTTCCTACAGTACCTCCCCTAGATCATGCTCTAAAATTTCCCAAGTGCCCAGCTCCTCATAGACTTCTGTATAATTTCAATTACTGGCACTTCCTCCACATACCCTTTTACTGCCCTATCTTCTTCCACCGCTCATCACCACATCATCCGGTACTGTATTTGACACCGTCCTCCCTTGTCTGGTAGCTTTGGGCTTGAATTCCTTTACTTGAGCACAGTTATCTTACCAGCTCATTGATCTTGGGAAATCTATATCACGTACGTATTATGGCTAGCCCTACTGATTGCATCATTTAATCTAGTACGGACCAAGGAAACATCTGTATATACTGTAAATACTATGTCTAATCCTGATTATACCATTTAATCTGCTGTTGACCAATGAAATGTGCATACACTGTAAATAACGTGTCTAGGCCTACTGAAGGGATCATCTAATCTCTGTAATTCTATGCTATTTTACCCCTTGACTTTTGTTCAATGTAAGTGTGACTATATGTTTTGTCCAGGTCCAGCTTGGAAATGAGCTTTGCTCAATGATGTTCGCCTGGTAAAATTAAGATTTGATAGATTGATTGATTGACTGCACCCTGGAACTCTGATCACCCATTTCCCACGAAGAGGGAGAAAAAAAAATAGGAAAATGCTCTGGGCCACCAGTGTAACTAGCAGTATGCTTAGGCCTCATGTTGGCCACAGAGCAGCTAATGTTTTTTCTGCTATATAGATTTTTCTCTCTGCCCCTTCTGCATCCCCCTTGCCTGTGAAGGTGGTGGGCCTTAAGACTGTAAATGTTTTCAGGCACGGATTGGACAAAGTGAAGGGTTTGATGGTTGCTCAGGTCAGTAGCAGTAAGCAGGGGATCAGGGGATGGACCGGGAGCAGTGGCCACGCTAACGTGCGCGCAGAAGGGAAAAAGACGCGCAAATCTATTTTTAGGCACATTCCTGATGCAACCGCACGTCCATACAGACGCGCTTTAAATGTTTCTGCATAGCAAACTATGGAGCTTTTTTTATTTTTTTACTCCTGCAGGCAGTACTGGGGAGGAGGGGGAGGGAGGGAGGGTTCTGTATAGTAGTTGCAACAAATGTACCCCTAAAAAACGGACTTTGAAGCTGTAAGAAGTGATTGGTGGTTAATGTCATATCATTTATTTTCCACCAATCACTTCTGTTCATGCTCCCCAACTGCATTCTGTCGCGCGGCAAACAATATGCCGAGGAGGTGCCATCATGAGACTGAAGAGCGGAGGAGCATGAAAACTTGGCAGACCCAGACCTGCTGACTGAGAAAAGAGGAGTGAAAAGTCTGCTCGGGTCCTGGTCCCAGCCTTTTTTAAAGAGGTATGTGTGTTGCTGCTGCTACTTGCCGGTCCAGGAATGTACAGGGCTTGAAATTCCCCATCCTTGAAACACCAAATATTAACAGCTGGTAACCTGTACTGTATACCGGTTTTCTATCCTTGATTCGAGCATCGGCTGTCCTGAATCTTCTTTCCGTGTCTTTTGTTTCACTTGCTAAGGCTGAAATGGGACCCCTTAATAGCGTGTGTAAACTGACATAAATTTAGATGAAAAGTAACTGACTCCTCTCTGACCTGACACTGACTACACTCACAGCACTTCCCCAGCCCCGCAGTCAAAGAACTGTCTTGCTCGCGCAGTGCTTCTCTCTCTCTTTCTCAACTGCTGTAAGCTGCTTGACCTCTGACCTCACAGTGACTGCACTGGCAACTTAGTGAGCTCAACGCTGCACCCAAGGACGGTCTCACTCTCTTCCCCTCATTTTCTGTCCTGGCTGCTGTTAAATGAAATAATTATACTCTGGGGTGGAAAAAATCTATGGGGTAGCAGTGAGGGCAATACAAGACTTGGAACTAAATGGGCTTACTGGAAAAATGCACCAAAAACCTGGTGCTTGCTGTTAAAAAGAACATAAAGTCTGCAAAACAGACAGACCTACTGTAATTGAGCCTTCCTGAGAGGGGAAAATAAAATACTACTGCTAGAGTCTTTATGGTCCAGGCAAATCAACTTTGTGAGTTACAGCCAGCCCTGAGTTAAATTAATCAAGTAACTTGAACAGTATTTTCAGTTTTTTTCCCCCTTATTTCCCAAATTTAAGTGAAAACATTGTGCAAGTTCTTTAATTTACCTTAGGGCTGGCTGAACTCATGAAAACTGTTGTGTCTTGACCATCACTATTAAACAAAACAGCAGACAACAGTTTTGGAAAACGCTTTTACTTGAGAAACCATTTGGGGGTTAGACTGCAGAAAAAAAAGTCACCAGAGTCTTTTGCTCCTTCTAATTCGGCTATAGTCTCTGAACGTAACTGTGGCAAGCATTTTAAAAAGTAAAACTTTAGCTTGCTAAAATGTAATATTTTTTGTGGTTACTTTTCTCTGAACATTTCTTATTGCATAACACGTACGTACAAACAGAGGCATACAAAAAAAAAAAAAGTGTTATATACCAGCCTTCAGGACTGAACAACAGATCTTGGGAAATGGTATTCCATGTGGAATATCACTTTTGAAAATTAAGTTCTAGTCCTGATGTATATATTAAATAATTAGACAAAAGAGATATGATGAGCAGAGTAGACTAGACATTGAACTTGGTGGTCTTTGTCTCGAGGAATCTGGTGTGGTGGAGTGTGTACTGTCCAATTGGGTTTCCCTTGGTTGTTCCGCTGGACTGGGCCCCCGGAATCATCCGAGTGTAAGCTAGAATCTAAATCTTGGTCAGTCCTTTAAGTCGCTTGCTGGTCTTTCAGGAAGGATCAATTGAATATGTTATATGGCATGGAGGTTTTGACGCAGTTGTGCAGTTTACTGAAGTTGGGGGGTGGGGGTTACCTCGCATTTACTCAGCGAAACCTGGTTGAGTGCAAGACAGAAGCTTGTCAGTCACAGTGAGTAGACAGAGTTTTGCTTAGTATTCATATTATTATGAGGGAGACAAGTTTATCATAATAATATAGAATTACCCATATTCTATACTACTCAGTCTGACAAGCTTTGGTCTTGCACTCTGTCCGAGTCACTGAGTAAATGTGAGGCAAACCCCCAAAAAAAAAACTTTAGTAACCTGCAACTGCATTGAAATTTATTATGAAGCCAGCAACTTGAAGGACTGATATTTTCACATGTAACTGCTTGACTGGATGGATAGGAAAAGGAGAACTCCTCCGTTTGAATCCTCTAGGGCCTGGGACCTGGGCATGGCTGCAGCTTGCCTGAATATTGTATTTTTGGCTTGCTAGTTAAATAGAAGCCCCTTTGCAGCCATGAAAAGACTAAAAAGCAGAACTGGATCAGTGGTAGTGCGGTGGGTGCGGTTTGGCATGGTTATATTACTTAGTCAGAGTGGCTGCTGTCTGGTACAGTGAAGTTTACGGCTGTAGGCCCATGTAGCCATGCTTCTGTCACAGTCTGTGTGGCTGCTCGAGTTCTCGTGGGTGAGAATGATCATGATCGCCTTGCCCAGTCCAGTGAGCTGCGTGCTTCAGCAAAGAGAGGTCTCAGCTCTGGCTGATACAATAGTTGGGAACTTTCAACTTGGGACTTGCAATTATGTATTTTGTGGTGAGCAACCGAGGGCATAAACTAGTGAGTGGATATTAGGTAGGCTGGCTGGTGGCATCTCAGAACCATATGGCAGGTCAGGAAGACTGTGTGTCGTCTTTTTGTTACCAAAATAATGAACCATCATATTACACTAGAAGTCAAGGAAGCCACAATTATGGGGCGGGTGCACGATGTGGTGGGCTGCTGCTGCAAAATCCATTGTGAGATGATGCTTGTTGCTCATCATGTGCATCAGGGTAAGTCAGAATTTGAATGTCAGTCAGTGTCAGTGTCTATAATTGAACTGCCCCCCACCCCCACCCAACACCAACCAACAATGGTGCCGGAATGGTTTGAAAAGTGGTAGGGCCAAGGACGTAAGAGGCAAATTTTCCCCTACTAAATATATTACCATGATAGCAAAAAGTCATAGGGCCACTAATAAAAGTGGTAGGGCCATGGCCCTAGTGGCCCCCCCTGTTCCGGCACCTATGCCAACCAACTGTTACGAACAGGAGGGCCTGGCTGGTCCTGACTCTTATCTGCTCAGCAGTTGCAGCAACTTGCACTGTGACAGATGGTCACATTCATGACATAAATATACTGTAGTCTGCTGTGAATGGGATGGGAATTGGGAACAGACTATTGGACAGATTCTGAGAGAGTTTGGTGTGGTCCGTGGCTGCGATTAGCGAATATTTATAATGTTGTTGTTTTTACTTATAGATAGACTTAGACAGGAAGGATCATTTTTATTTTATTTATTTTTGTGACGATGTCAGTGTAGCTAACTTCAGATGTGTGTTTGGACCCGGCTGGTACAGAACCTGAAAGAGGGGAAAAAAAAAAGAATTCAGAAATAATAGTAAACTGCTTTGACTATTATATATTATAAACATACAAACAATTTTAATGCATTTCTACAGTATTTCTAAAGATTGTGAATTTTGGACCCACAGATTTGGTTTTTGACCCACATTTCTGGTAGTGGCGGGTCCAATTGGACCCACAGTCATGGAACCCTACCGCTGTCACTGACCGGGAGGGATAAAACCCTGTATGGACAATAGGTCTGAGGCAGGCAGGGAACTCCAAGCAGACTAGATGGATGGATCTTTGGTTTATTCTGCTGCCAATGTCTATTTTTCTATGTGTCACACTGCCTGTGGGAAACAGCTATTTGTTAAGGCTGCTACTGAACAGTTAAAAAGCTGCAGCCTGGAGCCAATTTCTCTAGAGTGTGCTGAGCACCTTGTGTATAAACATTCAGGAGCCATTAGGCATGAAGGCAGCTTTCAGCACTGTGACCAAGAATAAAGCTTCACTGTTAAGTCCTAGGACAGGAAGCTGCATGTATGAGTGTGTTTGTGTGTGTGTGTTCACGCGATTGAATCTCCCTGACAAAGCTATTTGTTGAGTGCCAGATAGCAAGTTACACATACTGAAGCACGGAGAATTGACCACTTGCCTTCCAGAGCAGCCTTCAGCAAAATGTTCAGGGCACAGGGGGATAACCACAAAACTCACTTGACCCTATCTGTAAAACCAGGAAGCACAGTCAGCTTCCCAAGACTGCACTCGCTGCCAAACAGGGAACTGTTACAGTAAACTTGTGGTTGGGTAGGAGCCAGCTCCAGCAAGGACAGCTATTTTTTGGTTTTTGTTTGCATTATAGATATTTCTCCCCACCCTTGCCACTGGCCATAGATATACACCTTGTTAGTCAGGGATATACCCTGTTCAGGCAATTTTTCTCCCACAGTTTTTCTCCCCAAAAGCTTGTCATCCCCCACTGGCATGAGCAGTGCCTGTTTGCCTCGACACTGCAGCGTGCTCCTACAGAGGGAGGCAAACTCCCTGGCCCACCTGCAGGGGTTGCTGCATGCCAGAACACGTTGCCAGTCCGCCCTGGCTCAGGTGTGCTGCCCTCTGACAGCTGCCTACTTATGTGGCCACCAGGGACCAAGCCCAAACTCTGTTGTCTACTTCCTGACTTTCTAATCCACCCCCGCACTCTGACATTTTGGGATGTTATTGTAGGTCGAGCGCGGAGACACGCTTCTTTCACTTGAACGGAGCATCATCAAATGTGATTTCCTGGTTTTAAATCGAGTTTTGATAGCTATTGATGCCAGGTTTCAACTAACAAGGCTTTCATTAGTTGAAACTTGGCATCAATAGGTACCAAAACCTGATTTAAACTCCGGGGAATCACATTTGAAAAAGACGCACCCCATGCTCAACCTACAAAGACGTCACAGCGCAGGAGTAGATCAGAGTCAGGAAGTGGAAAGGGATCATATTGCCAGCTCTTCTGGGTCAAACTACGATCCCTTCTCTTCCTTGGTTGGGGGAACAGAAAAAAAAAAAGGTGAAAACAGCCTGGAGGAGCTCCTGCTGAGGTAAGGGTGCTCCCTGTTTGATGTTTTTAAAATAAAGAAAGGTGCTCTTGAAAGAGGTGTATATCACAATCACTATCTTGAAGGTTGGGTACGTCATAATGGACTACTGAGCCAATCACAGAGCAGCTTTCCCAATGTCGATGGCATCGCAATGGCCCTGCACAACACTGAAGATAGCAGTTAAAATCAAAAGAGAAGCAGGTAATTGTTCACTCAAACAGCTGATTTAAACATTATAACTAGTACACTAATACTGCATAAACCAAATATGCAATGGCGGACAAAAATACATGTTTATCATCACTTGTGAGGGGAACGACTTTCCTAACTCACTTGTGGCTCCACTACTAGTGAGTTATGGCCTTGCCTCTGACACATGCAGATGATAAATGCATTTTTGAGTCAGGCCATTGCATATCTCTTATACAGTTACTCATTTAAAATTTTCAACAAAACAGGTTACAGTTAGGGTCGACAGGACTCAAATGTTCCAGTTTAGCAGGGTATTCCGTGCTGCGTTCAGTTATAATCCTATGCCTGTGATATCAGAATGGTTTCCACAGCAGCAGCCTGTGATGTCACAAGCAGGGAAGCATGACATCAGGGCAGGAATAAGCAGTGGGAAACAAAGGAAGTCTTATTAGAAAAAGCTCCTGTTTTAAAGAAAATGTTTTCGGGAAATGAAGAACTGAAAGGCTTGGAAATTCAGTTTTTGGGCAAACTTTGGTAACTGAATTCTCCCAATACCAGCAGTGACATTTTTGATGGAAACCAAAAAAATCTCTTCAAAAATGTTACTAGGCCAATAAAAGCTTGGTGGCAAGCCACAACAAGGATGTCCATGTGTAATGTTCTGCTGTCAGCTGATAGCATGATCACCAGTGGATCAGTGGGTCAGACGGTCATGGGTTCAAGGCAAAGCCTGAGAAACCAAGCAAAAGTAGGCATTGCTAAAGGAAAGAGTGGAATGTTTGCAACACAATTAAGTGCATAAGAAGAATGAAAATTAAAAGTTGTAAACTATGTAATTTCTAATTAAACAATGCATAGTATTCTCAAACTTCAGAAAAAGTTTAAAATATTTTTATAACAAAAGTTCATTTTTTAAAACCTTCATGTAATTGCATGTATCCATACAGAAAAATACACAGTATAAATACAGACTATCAATAAAAAAAAAAAACAGTATTGATACTGTGTGTTTGCCATTTTTTGGCTCTGTCCCAACTAAAAAAAACATGCATCTATATATGCCAAAAGCAGTTTCACATAGCATCAATACACACAGAATAGTATTGGCACATAAAAAAACTAACAGCTGGACTCTAAGCTTTCATTTAAAAAAACAAAGAAAAAAAAAACTCAGTTTCTAGCCCCAGCAGTTCCAAAGTTAGATCTTTCAAATATAATTTCTTAAAAATGGGATAACTTGGGAGACATTAGGCCTAGAAACTTTTTTTCAGTAAGATCTTGGAGACGACTAAGTTGATACATCGATTTATAACACTTTTGATCATTTTACAAATGTTGTTAGTGTAATAATCCACTCTGGATGTGCGTCTGTGCCGTAATAACCTCACTTCCCACGTCACAACTCACCCAGGCTTCTCTGTTATTAGAATACTGCTGCACACCTGATTGTGAATCATTTATTATATAAGATATTGCTATAGGTCCGGGTGGCACAGAGGGTTGAGGCACTGGACGCCACACCTCGAACCACGCCAGCAACCTGGGTTCAGGAACGGACTCCGGTCACTGGGGGCTGGCAGGGGAGGAGAGGATTGAGCGTCCGGAGGACTGCTCTCCTCTCCTGGGGTGGGTTCTGGGAATGTGTCGCTTTGCAGCGGCCCCCGGTGGAGACCAGGAGCACTGCAAGAGGACCGCAATACCTGTGGGACTAGAAAACCGGAAAATCCGCACCGAGCTCAGCCGGATGATGGCTGCTGGCAGCAGCGTGGGGCCAATTTGTATGTGCTGGCTTGCCTCCCCTGGTGCCTTCCCCCTCGGAAGAGAGGGACCCGTCCAGCGAAGGGTACGCTGGATTACCCTAGTGACTGCGATGTGAGGTAAGGAGGCTCGAGGTAGAAACGGAGGGATGTGAGGGCCATTAGCAGCCTGAAGGAGTGATTATACGATATTGCTATAGCTTGCATATTGATATACAAAAACATAACATGATTCACTAAAGTCCTATTTCATTTAACAATATAAATTTTACTGACATGTTTAAACATGTAGCAGCACATGAAAACTCTTGTTGGGATCTGGCAATGGATAAGGGACAAGCAGTAGACTTACTCAATTTTGATTTCAGCAAGGCACCGGACTCTGTGACACACCGAAGGTTGATAAAGAAACTAGAGGATCTGGGAGCAGCAAAGGACCTAATTAGATGGGTGGGAAGTTGCTTGGGGGGAGACAGCAGGTGGTGGTGGAAAACAGGGTCAAATCGGGGGAAAAGGAGGTCACGAGTGAGGTACCACAGAGTCCTGGGACCAGTCTTTTTCAATAAGTTCATCAGCAAGATACTGTAGGAGAAGGCATAGAGGGCAAGACATGTCTTTTTGCAGATGACATTAAAGCGGCAAGGTAGACAGCAAGGAGGGGTCAGGCAGTTGCAGAGCCACCTGCAAAGGTCAGAGAGGTTGTCCAGGGTCTGGCTATTGAAATTCAATGACCAGAAATGCAAGGTGCTGCACAAAGGGAACAACAACCCCTGAAAAAAAATACTGGATGGGAGAGAATAAGCTGGCCGCTACTTAAGGGGAAAGGGACCTGGGGGTGTCATCATAAGTGGCTCCTTTAAACAAACTAGCCAATGTAACAAGGCCTACAGCAAGGCAACCAGAGTGATGGGGTGTGATGGAAGGGGTTTTGAAAGCAAGAGGGAAAAGGTAATACTATCTCGAGTCTCTAAGGATCACTGATGAGACCCCATCTGGAATACTGGGCCCAGTTCTGGAGCACTCATCTGAGGAACGACACAGACAGGCTGGAGATGTTGCACAGCAGAGTAATCAAAATGATCCAGGACCCAGGGGGCAGATCGTATGAGGACTGGCTCAGGGTAGTGAACATGTACTCAATAGGGCCAAAGTGGGGGTCGGGGTGTGGCATGATAGGGACCTTCCAGTTCCGAACGGAATAAACAAGGAAAACTGCAAGGAACTAATTAGTAGGAATAGAGGGTCGAAAACAAGGGAATATGACCAAGCTGGTTTTGGGGGGTGAGGTGAGGGACTGGGATGGATGCGAGAAAGTTTTACTGTACAGAGAGTGGGTGAGCTGTGAAACAGCCTACCAGCAGAGGTGATGGGCAGACAAACCATTAATGGGTTCAAGCACAACTGGGACACTGTAAAAGGCTTAATAGTTACTCAGCAGGGTAGGTGTAAGGCAATAAGCTGGAGGTGGGCAAGGGAAGAAAACACTGTCTAGACAACAGGTTACAGGGTGGAGAAGGGTAAAACTGTGCAAACTTGATGGACCAATAATATTTTTCTGCCAGCGGTGTCTATGTTTCTGTTTCTAACAGTTCAAATGTTACAGCTTTCAAAATATAATTTCACGCATCATAAAATATTTTTGGAAATGGTCAGAAGTTACTAGTGGTTGTTCGAAGAATAAACACATTCCTTTCTAGTTTATGTGAATGGCCATGTGTTATTTTAGATGTCACATTAAATTATCTGCCTCGGCTCTTTGCTCCTTGGAGAGGAGAATGTATTTATTTCCTGATACAAACAGTGCCCTGTTTAGAAGAAAAATAAATCTGTCTCTATTAAATGAACTCTGGACATTGTGTTATCCTTAAATACTCCTAGGGGTTCACATATATCCATTCAAAGGCTGCTCAAACGCCCAACAGTTAATCAGTGGGTCCTCCCGAGCTCCTGCGACAGTTACCGTGGCCAAGGGGTGGGACCAGACTGTCTCTGTGAAAAGAGTTCTTTACTAAAAGAAATGGATATATATATATATATATATATATATATATATATATAGTATTATAGTGGCGAGTTAGGGTTGAAGAGGCACCTTAATGTTAAACCCCAGTTTTTGCAGTTCAATTTCTTTGCAATCGTTAAACAGACTGGCACAGCCGGCGTGGTGGCGCTGAAGGTTGAGGCGTTGGATGCCACACCTTGCAACCACACTAGCGACCCGAGTTCGGGAATAAGCTCGGGCGCTGGGGTCCACAGGGAGGGAGAGGATTGAGCGTCTGATGGACCGCTCTGCTCTCCTTGGGAGGGATCCAGGGATCATCCGGCACAGTAGAGACCCCCAGTGGAGACCAGGGGTAACACTAGCATGATTCCATTAAAGACAGGAATGCGGCAGACATCTATGGCTCAACCGTGCTGACGTCCTTGTACGGCTATGCTCCTGGGCAATCTGCTAAAAGCAAAAATTCCCCGATCCTAGATAGGCGGCGGCTACCCTCGGGACCACGTCACCACATGCCCAATACTGGGCCTGTGTCTCTGCCCCCTCTGTCCTTCCACTTACTCAGCCGGCACATTAGATTAATAGATAGAGCGCCGGAGTGGAGGCGGCCCTACCCCAGGGGCTCAGAGCTGGGGGATCTGCCGACTGGAGGTAGGTAGAGGGCAGCTAATTCTGAGGAGACAGGGCTTCAGGTGGGCAGTAACAGTGGCGTTGGTGAGCAGGGGCAGCTGGGGTTCCCATAAGGCTATGTTGAAAATTTGGGGTCAAAATCTAAAAAAGTGGCTAAGTTATGCATAAATGTTGAACCCCCCACTGAAATACATTGAACTGCGTTTACCTTAGTTTTTCATATTGCAGTTGCCAGTTCCAACAACAAGATGCGTCTTCGATTAGAGAGTGGGTCTTGAACCTGTGACTTGTTCAGGTGAGTGAGGGTGTGTGGGGGTGTACTGGGAGGTCTGTGGTGGTGGGTGCTGAGTGGGAGGTGGAGGTGGGGGGATGATCAGCGAAGGACCTTTTTTTTTTTTTACAGGTGCAAAACAAAGAAACAAAAAAATCATCGCTGGATCCTTTTCTTTATTTTAGGTTCCGATGGAGACGGGAGGGTGGGGTGTGCCACGAGACACTGGGGATCTAAAATTTAACAATGGGGATGGTGATTGGCAGGTGCCATTAGACATCAGGGATCTCAAATTTAACAACGGGGACGGCGACCAGCGGGTTGGGGCTGCCACTAGACACCAGGGAAATGGGAAACAGTGATTGGTAGGTGGGGGGTGCCACTAGACACCAGGGAAATGGGAAACAGTGATTGGTGAGTGGGGGGTGCCACTAGACACCAGGGAAATGGGAAACAGTGATTGGTGGGTGGGGGGTGCCACTAGACACCAGGGAAATGGGAAACAGTGATTGGTGGTTGGGGGGTGCCACTAGACACCAGGGAATGTAAAATGGTACAACAGGGATGGCGATCGGTGGTTGGGAGGGCGTGCCACTAGACACCAGGGAAATGTGCAATGGCGATCGGTGTTTCTGTGGTAAACTCATCACAAATAACCCTGGGGAATCAGAAAATTAAGTATACACACACTCACATACTCAGACAAGAAAAACACGATGTAGGTCCTACTGGCCAGAATGTGCAACATAATATTTAACAGATGGTATGCTGGTACAGGACCAGGTTCTGTGTGCCCCAAATCCTTTTTCGTCACTCGTGATCCTTTTTCGTTTGAATGAAAAATTATTTAAAACATAGGGGGAAAAAAAAATTCCAGGATCATTTTGGTATCAGACAACTGCAGAATCCAACAAAGTTCCAATGAGCAGGATCCATTTCCTGCTGTCCCTACAGCACCTATTGTCACGGGTTCTCAAAACTTAAAAAAAAAAAAAAAAAAGAAACAGAAAACAAGATGGCAGCTCATGAAAAAGGATTTTTTTTTTCTGGCAAAAAAGGATTGGCCCCCTCACGAAAGAGTATAATTTTTCATGAGGTCAAATCCTTTGTCAAACTTTATACCTCTACCCTAGAGTGATCTTCCCACTGGAAATAATGGGAACTTAAAAATTGAATAACTTTACAGCAGATTAATATTTTTTCACCAAACAAACACAAGGCAGTTCTGTGACCCAAGCTGTTTGTATCATAAAAAATTCACACCAGAATTTCCACACCGTCTAGGCGCAAGGCAATGAGGAAAAAAAAACTGCAGAAAGTGGCGACTTTTAAGGTTTTTGCACTATCCGGATCTCAGAATCCGCACATCCAACCGGAACCAAACTTGCCGCGTCAAGAGATCTACCCCACAGGGTAGCACATGCCAAATTCTCTGCTAATCCAGTAATTGTTTGCAAAGTTATTAAAGTGCAAAATTTAACATTAAACAGGCTACTCAACCCTAACTATAAGGGCATGACAATGCCCCTATAAAATACACACACATATATATTATATATACAGTACATACACACATTTTGTGGAACTTTTTATCCATTTATTTCTGTAACAGTATGCAAAATATTTTTAATTGCTGTAATGACTTAAGTCTATCAATAAAAACCTTGAATTCTGAACTCTGACAATAGTTCATAAGGGGGACTTGGTTGTGTTAGTGGGTCGAGTCTGGGAGATTCAAGGAGGTAGGAGTCAGACGTGCCATGTTACGGCTCTGTTTAGGGAAGAGAAGACGTTTATCATTTCACTAGAGAAGTTCCCTATTCCTGCAACAGAGACAGTTTTTCAGATGCTACCCTCACCAGGGGAGTGGGACTGAACTTATAATTCAAGCTACAGAGACTAAGTGCAAGATGTAGGTCTACTCTCCTTGCAGAGGTGGTATCTATGTAAGAACCACTGCAAGTCTGGGTTTGCTATCAAATGCCCAGCTTAGCTGTCATGCCAAATTGCCTTATGTGCTACAAAAGGTCCAGTGTCTGCTGTAGTATGTATCCATTCTCAAGTGCCCTGCTTCAGCTGTTATACACATATATCTAACGTGCCCAGTAATATACTATAGTGCCAAATGTATCTGACATGCTCAGTCATATATTGTACTGTTGTATATTGAACATGCCCAGTAATATGCTGTAATGCATGGGCTGCAAATTAATTAGTTCCTAAATGGAGCCGTCTCTGTTTAATGGTAGGCACAGGCAGAAGGAAAGGATACACATGAACTCTGATGCCACTGCAGTCTCCCTGGGAACTGCCTGCTACGCCAACGAACTGCCAAGTGTACGGAATCAGAAGCTGCCATCAACAGACATGCCTTGCTGCTTGACTCTATCCCTGTGTGGATATTACCTTTACACAGAAACACAGAAATTGTCAACAGATAAGGACCGCTAGGCCCATCCAGTCTGCCTATAAGCCCTGTACTTGATTACGGCTTCTGACCCTCTCCCTGCTTTACATCTACGGTTCCCCAATGCCTGTCCCATGTATGCTTAAATCCAACCACAGTGCTCACTCCTACCACCTCCAGTGGTAGACTATTCCATGCGTCCTCCACCCTCTCTGTGAAGGAAAAACTTCCTCACATTCCCTCTTAACCTGCTTTCTTCCAATTTCATGTCATGCCCCCTCATTCTTGTATGTCTCCTGTATTGGAAAATGTCTCCCCCCACCCGCACCCTGTTTATGCCCTTGAGATACTTGAATGCTTCCATCATGTCCCCTCTCTCCCTCCTCTCCTCCAGCGAGTACAACGTCCCTTAATCTCTCCTCGTATGTTTTGTGGTACACGCCCTGTACCATCTTAGTTGCCCTTCTCTGGATTGTCTCCAGTCTGTTAATGTCCTTTTGAAGGTGTGGCCTCCAGAACTGCACACAGTACTCCATGTGAAGCCTGACCAGGGTTTTATACAATAGCATCACTACCTCCAGCGTTCTGCTGGTGATACCCCTGCCTATGCATCCTAGCATGCCACTGGCCCTCCATGCTGCCTTCGTACTCCATTCTGACATTTTCAGGTCATCTGAAATAATAACCCCCGGGTCCCTTTCTTCCTTGGTGACTATCAGCAACCTTCCTCACCCCCCCACCTTGTAGCTCTCCCCCGGGGGTTTTTTTTTTTTTTTTTTTTTTAAACTTGTTCTTTATTCTCCCCTACCCTCAAGCGCTCCCACTCTTTGGGAGACACCTATGGCCTAGTCTCCGCCCTCTTACCTGGAGCCCTGGTGCAGTCCATCCCCCATGTAGCTGTGGCCATATCCCCCAGGCAGGTACGGGGCCGGGCCACCCCTGAAGTCCTTCTTGTTGTCGTCGGGATGCTGCTACCAGGTCAGGTAGGGGCACTGGAGATCAGGCCTGGTGCTCCGTCTACCGGGAGCGCTGCAGGGTATTTTTCCATTTTTCTGTGGGCATGGTGCATGCCCCAACGTCAAGGCATCGCCGCTGATGTCATCCACTCCCAATCCCCTCTATAAGCTTGTGCGCTTGCTATGCCTCTGGCTTCCACCAGAAGCCTGACAGGCGCTGAGTGTGTGTGTCCCTCTCCCACCCGGGAAAGGAGAGCTGTCCCTCGGATGCTCAATCCTTTCCTTCCCCTGCCGACCCCCAACGGCCCGGGCTCGTTCCTGAACCTGGGTCACCGGCGTGGAGCGAGGTGTGGTGTCCAGCACCTCAACCCTCAGTGCCACTGGGCCGGGCTCCCCTGGGTTTCTATGCCCCACTTCTTTGAATTAAACCTCAGTTGCCACTCTTCAGACTTTAGTGAGTCAGTGTGTTACTGGTGCCCATTAGAGTGGCCTTACGCCAGTTGTTTCCATTATTAGCAACTTGTATGGACTCTGGTCTGCCCCTTCCATGGTGGAGGGCACCACCGTACCTGGTCAGTTTACATGCCTAACTAGTATAGTGGTGTCCCTTTGGGGGTCAGGTTCCTATATATTTTTTTATTTATTTGCAGATTGTTTCCCTTTCCGCCCCACCTTGGTGCCCATCCCCCTCAGGAGCCCCAAGACATGTTGCAACCACCGGCGCCTCTCACCCACAATCATCTGCCTCCGTGCTACTGCTCAATAGCCCCTCCAACAGTGAAGCACTGCTCAATAGCCCCCCCAAACAGTGAAGCACACAAGACAGTGGAGGCCTGGTGCCCTGATTTACTGGGGTCCATTGTAACAGTAGTGGAGAGCCATTTCTTTACGATTTTTCATCCCCTCCCACTAGAATGCCAGCTCCTTGGCACCTAGTGCACATATGCACAGAGAGCGTGTGCCCTGCCTGTAATGCCACCTGTGGTTACCCAGGTGGTGCTATAGTGGCAGCAGCACACCGCCTACCTACCCAGAGAGGAAGAACGTCCCCTGGGATGCTTAATCCCTCTTCCCTCCACTCCTGAACCCCAGCTGCCAGCGTCGATTGTGATAACAATACCACTGCAATGATGAGCTGGTCCAGGGTCCCTATATTATTTATTTATACAGAAATTTGGTACACCCCCCACCCCGGACAATCTTGTTTGGGGAGAAACATCTGTTTCAAGAGTGCCCCATTGGGATGATTACAACAGTGGTGTGGTTACAGCCTAACCAAAATAAGACTAAAATAAACAATACTAAACACAACAAAATGAATGTGCTAGGAAACCACAGTACTAAATAAATATATGTGGGTCCAATTATGCCTTAACAGTAGTTATGATGGTTAGTGGAGAAATGAGTTGCAGTCACTGTCAGAGGAGGACATTCACTTTAGTTAGCTGCTGCAAACTCCCCTGTCATTAGCACAGACAGCACACCCGCATAGCAAGCAAGCTGCTGCACAAGCCCTATCACTAATAAATACCAACAGCACTCCAGCATAGCGAGCTGTTGTACATGACTCTATCACTAACACCAACATCATCATCATGGACAGTTGCTGCACAAGTCCAGTCACTACCAACAGCACACCAGCGTACAGAGCTGTTGCACATGCCCTGTCACAAATACCAACAGCTTACCAGTGTGGCAAGCTGCTGTATGTACCTCTATCATTAATACCAGCATAGCAAGCTGTTGCACAAGCCCAATCATTAATACCAACAACACACCATTGCACAAGCCCTACCAGTAACACCAGCAGCACACCAGCATTGGGAGCTGCTGCAGAAGGCCAATCACTAATACCAACATCACACTAGTGTAGCAAGCTACTGCACATGCCATTATCACTAACAGCAACAGCATTCTAGTGTAGCAAGCTGGTGCACAAGCCCAATCACTAATACCAACAGCACGCTAGTGTACCAAGCTGCAGCACATGCCCCATCATGAATACCAATAGCACACCAGCGTAGTGAGCTGTTGCACAAGTCCCTATCACTAATACTAACAGTACACCAGTGTAGCAAGCTGCTGCATGATCCCAGTCACTAACATCAACAGCACACCAATATAGTGAGCAGTTGTACAAGCCCAAACACTAATACCAAGAGCACACCAACGTAGCGAGCTGTTGCACAAGCCTAATCATTAATACCAACAGCACACCAGTGCACATGCCCCTATCACTAACACCAACAGCATACCAATGTAGTGAGCTGCTGCACAAGGCCAATCACTAATACCAACAGCACACCAGTGTAGCAAGCTGCTGCACACACCCCAATAATTAACACCAACAGTACATTTGTAGCGAGCTGTTGCACAAGGCCAATCACTAATACAAACAGCATACCAGCATAATGAGCTGCTACACATGCCCTAATCAATGACACCAACAATACACCAGCATAGTGACCTGTTGCACAAGCCCAATCACTAATAACAGCATATCAGTGTAGCGAGCTGGCGCACAAAACCCTATTATTACCAACGGCACACCCGTGTAGCATGCTGCTACACAAGCCCAATCACACATACCAACACCATACCAGTGCAGTGAGCTGTTGCACATGTTCATCTACTATTACCAACAGCACAACAGCATAGTGAGCTGCTGCACATGCCTCTGTCACCAACACCACCAGCACACCAGAGTACCGGGTTGTCACACAAGCCCAATCACTAAAATCAACAGCACACCAGTGTTCCAAGCTGTTGCACAAGTCCAATCACTATTACTAACAGCACACCAGCAGCGCTGCACATGCCCCTATCTTTGATACCAACAGCACAACAGCGTAGTGCACTTCTCTAATCCCTTTCTTAGCCAGGTCATTTGTCCCTAGGTGGACAGTGACATCCAGCTCCCTCCCCTGTGCAGCTGCTCCGGCAATCCTGAGGATTCGCTCCCTGTCCCTCCAAGCCATGGCGCCTGGCAGGCACCTTACCTCCCTCTCCCCTTCCTCCCCCAGTTCTACCTTCCTAACAATGAAGTCCCCCACCAGGAGTTGTTTCCTTCCCCTGCAGGGTCCCCCTGCCACCCTCCTGTGGGTCTCCTTTGTGGAGGTTCCCAGCATCCTCCTTGGTCTCCACTGTGGGTGCCTCCATAGAGGAACCACACTTTGCCAGAATGGCATAGGAATTGTGGAGGGATGCGCCTCTGTTCCACCACCCTCACCCTCCCTGAGCCCACTGTGGTCCAACCGCTCCTCTTTCTTGGCAACCTCTGAGGCAACGGCAGTGGCACTGGTGGTCCCTGAATGGAAGAGGAGGTCCCACAAATCCTGGCCAACTCAGCCTGGAGATGAGCAACCTCCTCCCTCAGCCCAGAGAGGTGCCTGCAGATGGGACAACACCGCATCTCCAGAACATCTCTCGGAAGACTGCTGCTCCACAGCCACTGCACTGCACCACTCCAAACATGTCTTATTTCTGGCCCCTTAACTGTTTGCAATCCTTACTCTTTCCTCTGTTTTTTTTCTCTCTCTTACTTTCTGCCTGTGTGCCCTTTAAGCTCCTGACTGTCCTGTTCTGAGACAAGAATATCCTATATTTCTCAGTAGACCACTTACTTGCTCAGAGGCAGACCTCCAGCAGCTAGAGGGGGCCGGAGAGCTACTCTTGCCCTTCTAGGATGGTGGGTCCTTGGTGGTTTAGTGATCACTCACTTCCTGCCCCTAAACAGGAAGTTCCTGTTGTCAGTCAAATCCTGTGCCTATAAAAATAGAACTAGCTTTGGGTGGAGGGGAGGCAAGGAGGGCAATATAGTCCCAGCAGAGAAGTTCAGTCACACAGCAGTCCTTTCTCCTGGTGTCTTCTCCAGTATAACAAGCTGCTGCACACACACCTACCACTAATACCAACAGTATACCAATGTAGCATGCTGCTGCCAAGCCCGGTCTTTACTGGTTAGCAAACTACCCTGAAGACAACCCGCTACCACATGGTCAGCCAGTATAACACTCATAGTGAAGGAGTGATATGCCCTAACCTACAAACAGAGGTCAGAAACCTCTCTACTGTGGTCTGGATCAGCTGCAGATGACAGAGTTGGTCACAAGGCAAACCTTTATAGAGCACACAGCAGTTGTTCACCTTGGACTCCACAAAGGTCTGCACCGAGGTCCTCGGTTCAGCAGGATTGAGTAAGGAACAGTCTGGTGATGTTCCTAAGAAGGTAAAAACAATTCTTGATGGCAGCAGACACCTGTAATTTCAGTGACAGCTGTTCATCAAGAACCACCCCAAACTTCGAATGCACCTTACCAGCCCCAGCTGGCTCCCTCCAAGGAGGGGAGCATGAGGCTACCACTGAGGGCCAATATCCGCTTCACCATGAGAATTACACATACATGTAGTAACAGTTCCTTCTTGTCGGGATTGAGAACCAGTCAGCTAGAGGCCATCCTCAGCCTAATCTCCTCTAGGCATTGTTGTAATATAGTTATGGGACAGCCTTGGTCAGAAGAAAAACACACATACAACCGAGTATAATCTGCAGGACAATGAGAACCCCATGATACCCCTCCCCCAGCAGAAGCACATAAATGGTGAAAACTGTAGGAGAAAATACAGACCCCCAAGGCTCACTGTATTCCAATGCATTACAGCCTGACCAGCAAGAACCAGTCAAAGAGACTGCACCCTTCCTGACAGGAAGAACCAAAATCATCGCATGACTGTTCCACTTAACCCCCCCCCCCCCGGTATTTCGTACCTCAAGCCTGCCTACCAAGTCCCTAAGATCAACCGTATAAAATACAGAGGACACATCAAGGAGGATAAGATTGGAATCCTGTCCTCTGTCCATTACTAGATGGAGAGCTTTACAGATCCCGACTAAGGCCATCTTTGTGCTATGACGCCTATGGAACACATGCTGTAACAGCTCAAGGATGCTCTGAACTTTAACATGCTCCACCAGCTGATTCCCCACCAACAGTTAAACATGCTGAGAGCACAGTATTCCTGGGGCCCCCAAGTGATAAGGTCCGGAAGGGGCTGATGGTAACGATCATTAAGGCAGCCTGTATAAGTAATAGCGATATGTCTGGAAAGAGTGTACACAGTGTATGTCTGAACTAAGGTACCAAATTAGGCGGGAATGGATTTTGTCACCAAGAGTTCTGGTAAACTCCTGGTATTGTAAACTGCTGTGAGTGATGGAGACGTTTGGAGCAGTTTAGCGTTCCACAGCATTTGATCATGATTTCACTGTCTTGGACAATAAACTTATTGCGTGTATATATGAAACCTGGCTTTATCGCAAAGCCCCCAGTGTGCTGTCACATCGGCTCCAGAGTCACCTCTCCCGTAAGCAACCTGGGAAGAGGAGGTCACATGTGCAATTGCTCCTTACAGCAAACCTTACTCCCTGATAAGTTTCATGCCACTATAGACATTTCCTCTAGGGCCAAACAACATTCTGCATCCACCTCTGCACACAAGCGTAGCAAGCTGCTGCTCATGATCATATCGCAGATACTACAGCACACCAGTGTAGCAAAGATGCTGCATACACCCCTACCACCAATACCAACTGCACTCCATTGTAATAAATTACAGTGACAGGATCAGAGCAGACCTTTTAGACAAAGTAAATGATCTATACAACAAGCAGCACCATACCAAACAGAATACTCATTTTTGGGTTTGCTTACGCGCTTGCGCAAGAAACACCTTGGGACAGTACCGCATTTCAGAGGTGTGTCAGGGAAGAGTCCAATGCAGAGCACTGCACAGTGGGCTCGACCCTGACACACCAATGAACGGTGAAGCCCAGTGTGACAGCCCATGGAATTTCACAGCGGGAGCTGGCCTTCACTTGAGAGAAATGAACCGCACGAATGAGAGAGAGCGCTTCATTCCTCTCATTTGCATACCGGCCATTACAACCCAAATCCCTCCCTCTGCTGCTGTCGTCCCCACTCCCTCGTTCCCCAGTTGACCCTCCGTCTGAAAATAAATATGTCCTGCTTTCTACCATACCAAAGAAGCCATCAGTGTGAGTACAATAAACCCACGATTAACCAAACCCCCTTTTACATAAACTTTCAGTTAACCAAATCTGCCGTATGTCCCCCATCTTTTCATTAGTCTCTCCCACACACAGCCACTTGTAACTTTAATTATACACTCAGATCCAATTCGTGGCTAATTAAAACACACAGCCGGTAAACAGTAGCAGTAATTGCAAAGTGTTAGCAGCTGTTAGTAACTCTTTCAAATCTTACAATGGTATTTAACGGCTGCTAACAGCTACATTCACATTCCTTCCTGCTCTGATATTTAAGGGTTGGCTAGAAACGTGTTCATTGGCCAATGAAGCACATCTACACTGATCAGCTTGATCTCATCTGTATTTATTAAGGCGTAGTCTCTGCATCCTCTCTCTCCAAATTGCTGGTGAAAATAAAAGATGACTTGACTAAAGTGGTTAGAAACGTCAGTGTTTATCACTAAACTGATACTTGTCGCCTGTCCAGGTAAATGAAGGGGAAAAACATGTTTTAATAACATGGCTAGGACTTTTTAGACTCAGCAGGGTTCACTCGCTCTAATTTTTAGTTTAAATACAAGTTTTTATTATTATTTTTACTTATTTAAGTCTCAGATTTATATATACCTTTGAGCTAAGAGCCAGCAATGTGAGACGGCAGTAAGGAGGGCTGGGGTATAATGGGATGCATAGGGAGAGGCATCACCAGTAGAAAACAGGAAGTTGTTGGCCCTCTGTACAGCCAGTTGGTAAGACCACATCTGGAGTACTGTGTACAGTTCTGGAGACCCCATCTCCGCAAAGACATAGACAGGGTGGAGGCTGTCCAGAGGAGGGCAACCAAAATGATGCAGGGTTTGCATCAGAAGACATATGAAGAAAAACTAAAGAAACTAAAGATGTATAGCCTTGAGGAAAGGAGGAAGGGGGGGGACATGATTGAAACTTTCAAATACCTCAAGGGAATCAACAAAGTCCAAGAGGGTAGCATCGTTCAGAAAAAGAGATGTGCAAAAACAAGGGGGCACAATTTGAAGATAGAGGGGGGACGGCTCAGAGGTAATGTGAGGAAGTATTTCTTCACAGAGAGGGTTGTGGATACATGGAACAGCCTTCCTGAGGCGGTTGTAGAGTCAAAAACAGTGGGGGAATTCAAAAATGCATGGGACAGACATAAGGCAATTCTAGTGGGAGGTAGGAGGAAGTAAGCTGTTGGTTAACTAGAATCTGCAGTTTATCCGATAAGTAGAGAAATAGGCAGACTAGGTGGGCCAAGTGGTCCTTATCTGCCATCAAATTCTGTGTTTCTATGTTTCTTTTACAAAGGTTCCACATCAGTAGAAAGGACAACAGATTAAACAGGACAGTAAAGTACAGTACAATAAAGTGTAAATAGGAGGTACAAAACTCAGAATGGACACAAAATCATAATGGACAGTCAACATAAAACAACAGAGGCACATTATGGTAATCAGTTTCAGGGACAGGAAAAAGCATACAATACATTGATATCGGCCAGCAGGCTTTGTCAAGACAAACCGGCACAGGGTGTAGGAAGAGATGTGGGAGGGTGGGCTGGAAAAGTAAGAGAGGGGTGGGAGTGGAGGACGTGAGGAGAGGTGGGGCAAGGGGGGGAAGAAGAGGGAGGGTGGAGAGGGGGTAGAGGGAATGCAGGGGTAGGGGTAGGAGGCAAGAGTACTGTATAATTAAAAAAATATATCTCTGCATCATCCTTGCTAACTATTTTCAGTACACTGCACAGTTCTGTATATTACTTTGCTGTTGTCCCTTTGAAAACAGAAAATTACATCACATTTATTTAACTAATGAAATCCTTCCTGCTGTACACTATTTCATACATTATGAAACTGTATAGTTCTGTAGTGTGCCTAGTAAAGGGGGCGCTGTCAGCTTTTAATTTCATGTTCACTTTCATCATCAAAAATGTCCCTGTAGCCTTCTCTATGCCTATACAATTGTAATATTGCCCCTGATTTTGTACAGTATTCTTGGTATTTTTTTTTATTATTCTGTAATTCAGGCATGCTGCTCTTCATATGCTGCTCGATGTTATGGTACATTACCGCTTTATATGGCTCCTGAGCTCAGTTATTATATCTGTTTGTATCTGTGTTGTATCAAAATGCTATGCTCACTGTCTTGTTTATTAAATCATGTTAAGCTCATATTGAAAAAAAAAAAAAAGATTAACCTCATAAAATGCACACGTTTGACTGATCTCTGGTGCCACTTTGATTTGTCGGTGCAGCGGCTGTGCTAAGAGCGGGGCTAAGAGCATGTCACGTGACTTGGGGATAATATCAAACAAACATTAACAAATATGCCTATACAACTGTAATATCACCCCTGATTTTGTACAGTATCCTTGGTATTCGTAAATTTTTTTTATATTATTCCCTATTTCAGGTGTGCTGCTCTTAGCATGCTGCTCATAGCGTGGCAGCCGATATTAGGGCATGTTACCGCTTTACATGGCTCCTGAGCTCAGTTAAACTCATTCATTTTCCACGATCAGACATTTGTTCTCAGTATTAGCTAAACATTGTTTAATATGATAGACAATGAGAACAGGCTTTTTAAATATGTCCAGCCATTTTTGTTTTGTCATCGCGAGATAGAGGCTTTGTGTAGTTGATAAGATAATTACCAGTACATGTAATTTATTTGAAATAGTTTTTCAACTTTATTTGTTCACATTTTTTCATGACCGATTAGTCGCCGTTTGTATTTTCTACTTGTTTTTGGTTTAAATAGAAGGAGTACTGCATAATTAAAAAATCATCTTTGTATCATGGTTGCTAACCTTCTTTCAGTACACTGTATAGTACTGTACATTACTATGTTGTCATCCCTTTTAAAAAATAAAATCCATCACAGTTAAATAACTAATGAAATCCTTCATGCAGTACAATATTTTATACATTATAAAACTGTACAGTATTGTAGTGTGCTGAGTAGGGGACACTGTCAGCATCCTATTTAATGTTCACTCTCTGCATCAAAAAATGTCCCTGTAGCCTTCCAAAATCCTATGCAATTGTAATATTGTCCCTAACTCTGTACAGTATTCTTGCTATTTGTAAATGTATTTTTGTGTTTGCTTGCGTGCTTGCGCAAGAAACACCTTGGGACAGTACCGCATTTCAGAGGTGTGTCAGGGACGAGTTCAATGCAGAGCACTGCACAGTGGGTGAGACCTGACACACCAATGAATGGTGAAGCCCAGTGTGACAGCTGTTGGAATTTGACAGTGAGAGCTGGCCTTCACTTGAGAGAAATAAGCCGCACCAAAGAGAGAGTGCGCTTCATTCCTCTCATTTGCATATCGGCCATTACAACCCAAATCCCTCCCTCTGCTGCTGTTGTCCCCACTCCCTCGTTCCTCGGCTGACCCTCCGGCTGCAAATAAATCCCTCCCGCTTTCTCCCTCTGCTGCTGTCCTCCCCGCTCCCTCGTTCCCTGGCTAAAATAAATCCCTCCCACTTCCTCTCTCTGTTGCTGTCCTCCCCGCTCCCTCATTCCCCTACTGAAAATAAACGTTCATGATTTTGCTACTGCCCCTCTGAACAGCAGGAAGAAAAGCCAGTGAGAGAGAAGGGTTTGCAGGTACACCGAAGCACTGCACTGAGAGCTTGCAGGAGGGAAAAGCAAGAGCTGCTTTGATCGTGGTGGTGGGTGACTGTAGAAGAGGAGAACGGAAGGGGAGCTGCCTGCAAAGTACACCACATACAAGCATAGGAGTCACTGCAGAGTCCCCCATCAATCCAGGGGAGAAACCGCTGCAGAGGTTGCTGTCAGTGGGAGGCTGCTATTACTTGAGACCCTGCTCCAACTGGACGGATCTATCTAGTGGTGAAGTCTAAGGGCCCACACTCTGGGCACACAGATGCAACTGGCTGCTGTCGCCAGGCCATGATTACTGCCTGCCCCTGTTACCTCTGAGCATGCAGCCCGGCAGCACAACAGTCAGGCGGTCAGCGGACTGTTGCAGCTGAGTCCCCTGCATCCCAGTGCGGCCCTGGCTCTGTGAGTAGTTGGGAGTGATGGCGGATTGATCACAGCAGGCTGGAGAGACATTCTCACCAGGGCTCGGCGCTACCCGTTCCCTTCACGAGGCACCGGATAGCCATTGCGGAATCGCCCCCAGATCAAAGCGAGAGACATGGGCACTGAGCTGGAGAAGATACGATCAGAACCCCTGACCACAGCACTAAACTGTTGTTGCCTCCCTGGCACACTGAGAGAGGCATCCTACGACCCTCACGCCAAACCTGGCGGGGGGAGACAGACTCTCCTGCTCTGACCTGGTCAACTCCTTATTGGCTTTCCTGATGAAAAAGAAGTTTAAATTCCAGACCACTTTCACCCTGGAGGAGCTGACTGCTGTCCCCTTCATCAGTGCAGTGCTGTTCTGTAAGATCCAACTGCTGGATGGTGGAGACTTCACAGACCTGTCATACAGGTAAGGACTCCTACCCCCCCTTCCGGTCTGTGTATTCCTTCCTTTTACTGCCCTCATCCCCATGCATTCCCTCCCTGTACCCCTCTTTTACCCCACACAGTTAACACTGCCACTGCATTAACCTGTAACAAACTAAAACGTCCCTTGTTGTCTCCCCAGTCCCCTCCCCATCCCCACCCACCCTCTCGCACCCCACCTCCCCCCCCATGCCCCGCCTGCCTTCTCTTAAGCCCCGTGCACCGTAGGGACATAAATTAATAAAAAAGAACTGCTGCCAGAGTGGTGATCAGAAAGGAGGGGAGGAGGTGCTTTCTAACAGGCCTCCTCCACCTTCCATTGGCTTCATTTGTGCCCAGTCTGCCTCCTCTTAAGCCCCGTAGGGCATACATTAATTAAAAAAAAAAAAAAACTGCTGCCGAGGTGGGGAGGAGGCGTTTTCATTATATGCCTCCTCCACCTCCCGCTGGCTCACACTTTTCCCTGTCTCCCACCACTACGGAGTAGGCCGCAGCTTAATCTCCGTATGGGCTAGGAGTTCTAGAGCATTAGCAGGCACTCTCAGTATAGCAGGGTCGTGCTATCAGCAGGCTGCCCAGCACTCCAACTTATTCCTCTGCTGTCACCACAAATAAACCCCCATCACTGCCCACAGCATAGCTAGGGCTCAGGGAAGCCCCTCTTAGACCCAGAAAGGGTTTAACATTTATTTTAACATAAATGCTGGCCTCAGAACATTGGGATTAGCCAACTAGGCCACTGGGGCTATCTTTATGTTGGACCCCCCTTACAGGGCATTTCCAAGCCCCACTAACCACCAATAGTACTTTAATCTCTACAGAAGGGCTATTAGCCTCCAGTAGCCCACTTAGGCTACTAAATAAATTACTGGCCACTTGACCACCACTAGGGGCAAAGCATCCCAACTGAGCCCCCCTTTCCCTAACCTCACTCCCTTTTCTCTCCTTCTGCTTTCTTACTGATTTTTTATCTAACTAATCTATTTCTCTTCCATTTTTGCAGGTCTGACCAAACAAGGGCTTGTACCTTAATCAGATAAGTATTAGTTTTATTTCTATCCTATGCCTTCTGCCTGCTGCTCCCCCTAACAGCTGTGGATCCTTTGTGACCCTTTTTATGTTTTATTTTACAGGTACCTTGATGTCACCGCTTTGGACATCTACCCAGGCACCCTGCAGCAGGCAAATCCCTTTATTTAACCTTACTTTGGGTGGGTTGACTGTAACCGGTGTGCATGGCCATTACAGCCACCTCTGTTGTTGTTTCTCTGTCCTGGTAACTGCTTTCTGCTTGTGGCCGGTGAGGACTTCAGGAAGGCTTGGCGGAGCAGTATGATCACTAACCCTTCTACTTCTGTAATTGTTTGAGACATGCAAAGTTAACAGGGCGATGTAACCATGCCCACACACATTCTGTACTTACGTTCAGGCGTTCTGCTCAGGTAGATGTCCATGGAAACACAAACACAGATTGCATGCGTTATGATACAAATTTTCAGCATAGCCATTTCTTCACAGCACCTTATGAATATGACAGCTGTCATTTTTCAAATGTGTTCTCACAGCATCCTGAAAGGTGATTTTGCAGTCTCTGCACTAAACCACCTTCCGGGCAGGAGCTGAACATTTTTTCCACCATTGGTCCTGAGGTGGGGTCTTAGAAGGCTATGTTGAACATGTGGCAAAAAAAACAACAAAGTTATCAGGCTATGTTGCATTTTGTGAACACAGGCTTATAACTTTAATACACCCCTGACATATACACCATGCAAGCAAACATTCGGCATTGACAAATGCTTGTTCTTTCTATTCTACTAAATTGTTTTTCATTCACTTGTAATCAACCAGCCTCTGGTACCACATTAAACAAAACAATCATGCCATTTATTTATTTTCCTTTCAATAAAAGACAAACCGCTTTGTTCTTTTAATCTTCATTTTTGCAACACATGCACAGCACAGAAACGACTTACGTTTCATGCCCATTAAAGGAACATCCAGTGCTCATAGTCCCCTTGATTGGGCGCTTAACAAAATACTACGTTCAAAACAAGCCGGAGAAAGTGCTACAAAAACCATACAGTAAGGTGTAAACATCTGCCTCCCACATCCCAATCTTGAAAGCTGACCTTAACACATTTGGCACATGATGTACAGAAAGGGAACTGCACCAGGGCTATGATAAGCACAATAACACAACACTTACAAGACACACTGTGTCAGACACTGCACCACAGTTACTACACGAATATTGCATTTTTATATTCCCTGTCCTTCACAGAAATCCAAAACACTTTTTCATGTCACTAAAAGGACTCCCCACCATAGAGTTAAAAATGCGTTTGTTAAATTAAATACAGAACAGAACCAACTTTAAATGTAAAATGATGCAAGCCGGTCCAGCACAGTAGATGGCTGAGGCACGGGCTGCCTCACCACCTACCAGACCAGCGACCCAGGTTCGGAAATGGACCGGTGTCACTCGAGGATTGGCTGAGGTAAGGAGGACTGAGCATCAATTTACTGCTTTGCTCATTTGCAGAAGCAGACAGCATGCACTGCTGCGTGACTATCCCCTAGTAGAGACAAGGTGGTGCTGCAGTGGTCACCCTCCGGGTTGGCCCGGAGAGGGCACTGAGGTGAACTGTATCTTCACACAAAGTGTACCACAGCACACATGTGGGCACAGAGAAACAGAAACATAGAAACATAGACTTTGACGGCAGATAAGGACTGCTTGGCCCATCTAGTCTGCCCATTTCCCTACCTACAGGATAGGCCGCAGATCCTAGTTAACCAACAGCCTATTTCTTCCTACCCCCCAACAAGAATTGCCTTATGTCTGTCCCATGCATTCTTGAATTCTCCCACAGTTTTAGACCCCACAACCTCCTTAGGAAGGCTGTTCCATGCATCCACTACCCTCTCTGTGAAATAATACTTCTTCACATTGCCCTGAACCACCCCTCTATCTTTTAAATTATGTTCCCTTGTTCTTGCATTTTTTTTTCTGAAAGATGCTACCCTCTTGGACTTTGTTGATTCCACTGAGGTACTTAAAAGTTTCTATCATGTCCCCCCCTCCCTTCTTTCCTCAAGGGTATACATATTAAGCTCCTTTAGTCTCTCCTCATACGGCTGCTCTTGCAGACCCTGCACCATTTTAGTTGCCCTCCCCTGGACTGCCTCTATCCTGTCTATGTCCTTGCAGATATGGGGTCACCATAACACTCCTAACACAGGATGGCAGCAACAACCCCACAGATTCTGTACCACCTTCCAGGGCACACACACACTCAGTACAAGATGATGAAGGTAAGTCCTGGGTAAGGTATGTGACAGGCTGGGGGTTGCCTCTAAAAGGGGGCCCCTGGGAAAGAAGAGGTGGCACAAATAAAGGATGAAAATAAAATGTGAAATGCTGCTTTGTTTGAGTCCCAATCTTAACTCCCTTATTCTGGACAAGTGGTATATTCTCCCTCCCCTCCATCTAAACTGTCCTCCCATCTGCAGCTGATTTCCACCCCCCCCAGCCCCATCACCTGCTGTCTTTGGGGCTTGCCCCCTTATCTTGTTTCCTCTGCAGCTTATCCCCCTTGTGGCACGGCTGTCATTCTACAGGCCCCTCGAACATCATGTTTGGTTGGATATGGGTGCCCAGTAGGCAGTGACGTGTGTGGCCTGTGGAGGACTGCTGCATCATCCTGCTGCGGACGGGCAGTGTCTTTCTGCACTGTTGTCCCTGGTTTTCCTGGACACCTCACTGACTGGGACAGCAGTGGCGCTCTCACACAGACCATACCTACACCACCACCAGGAGGTGTCTGCCAACACATTGTGGGCCGGCTGCTGCTTGCACCACCACCTGTGGTCACTCAGGTGGTACTGCAGTGAACCACACAACCCTATCTTCCTTGGGGAACAAAGCATCCTATGGGATGCTCAGTCCTCTTCCCCCTTCCAGCCTGCCCCCCCTAAAAACAACCCAGGTGTGTTCCCAAATCCAGGTCGCTGGTGCTGGGAGTGCTAGTTCTACTGCTGCACACGTGGGCTGTCTCGAGGCCAGTGGTGTGGGGTTTTTTTGGGGGTTTTTTTCATACAGATTTTTATGGGATTTTGTCTTTTTCTCCCTAATCCTGACCCTCTACCTTGGATGCGTGTGCGCATGTGGAGGCATGTGCACGCCATGTCCCAAGGTGCCCTCCCTTCATGTCGTCCCCGCCACCTACGATAACCACAGGACCTCCACACTGTGGCAGAGGGACTATGGGGGGGGGGCGACCACTCCAAGGAGAGCTGCCTTCCAGCTTGCTCAATCCTGCTCCAACTCTCCGTCTCCCCATGCGGTACCCGACAGCCCCAAATCCGTTCCTGAACCTAGGTTTGCCAGCATAGCACGGGTTAAGGCGTCCAGCACTTCAGCCCCACTGGGCCAGCCTGAGTCCGGTGGTAATTACTACATGATGAAGAGGTACTACACACTGATCCAGGGAGAGGGAGTACGTTGGCTCACTTCTGCACCTCCCACAGCCAGATTAGCGGTGTTATTTATATTGCAGGTGGCCATACAATGTCAGCCCCCCGCCTTTGGACAGATACTGCAGGCAGACCTCTGCTACAGTCTGGTAGTGGTAAGGTTGCTCAGAAGAGGACAAAAAAATCCTGCCCCACTCTAACTATGCTAGCTGCTTGTCCGCCCACCTCACAGCTGTCAACTGGCCCTGGGATCCCTCTTGCCACCTTTCCCTACTGGATCCCATGCCCACTGTGCAAAATACATTATTCCCCCGACAGTGACATGAAATCAGTCTGACCCAGAGGCACTTCACTGTCAGTACTGAATTGATTCAGGGTCAGTGTATCATTATTATACCACTGTTCCCACTATACATTGCTTGTTCTCCCCTCCCTTGAAGACAGACACGTCACTCACTGGACCTCCTCAATCTCCAAATTCTGGCTTAGTTCCCTTACCTTAGTTCCGTTCCCTCCCCTCCTCCCCCATGTACTCGCTTCATAACACACTGACCCCCACTCACTCTCCCTCCTCCCAGGAAATCCTCTATAGGTCAAGCAGCTTTCTCCTTCAAATTCCCTAAGCTTTGGTCTACTCTCCCCTCTGCTATTCATGCTGCCTTCTCTCTCATGTTCCTCCCTTGGAACGTCTCTGCTCACTTCTGCAAATGCCACTGGCCCCTCCTAACTCTACCCTTCTGGACTTTTATCAGCTTCTATTGGCCATTGCCTCCAGGGTTGTCCCCTCCAGAAGAGTAGCCAGTCCATAGCCTTATTGTTGTCCTGACAGATATCCTCATTATGTCACAACTGATTGTTGCTGTGATACATTACTGTTGTCATTACTGCATTTTGCAGTTTGTACTCTCCCGGGTCGTACCTGAAAATAGGCAGGTTTTTTGCCTAGTGTACTTACCCAGTTACCAAAAGCTAACAAATATAAATAGGCCCAGGCCTTCATTTGGAGTCAAACATTTTGAACAACTATGCCTTAACTCAACTGGCCATGAATACAAATGTGCCCCAAACAGCATGTATCTACTGTATGTTTGTGCCTTCCGTTACTGAAATCCTGGCTGCTCCCCTGCCCTCCTATGAAAACATCTTCTAATTGTATTAGTGTATTTTACTGCAGCATTGAGACTGTTCCATCATGATGCTGTTATTCTGTTTATATACTGTGTATACATTTGTACCTCTATATAGTATTAGGTTATGTTTTCCGTTATCACGTGTTCACCTTGTTAATGTATGACTGTTTTGCACTTGTTCTCCCATGTTTCCCTTCCCCCAGGATGAAACGAGTTATCAGCTCAGTACGCCCTTCCTGGTAAAACGTTTGAAATAAATAATAAATAACGTAATAGAAACAGTAGTAGAACATTGTTATTTAAACAGGCTTGATTTGAGCAACAAATACATCGTAAGGGCTATAAATACCCCGTTTACAAGGTGTCCCTGTAAATGTTTCAAATATTTTACAAGTTACACGTTAAGACAATTACATCACACAGAACTAGTAAAAAACTCAGAGGAATAAACCAAACATAAAGTTTAAGTTACATATTATTCAAAGAGAAGTTATCCATTACAGATGCATACAACACTGTTCCTGTTTCATGGCAGACTTAAATCCAATCACAAACATATCTAGCGTTAACATTTGAGGTGGCAGATTGTTCCATGTATTCGCTGCTTAATATTTAAATATCATTTCCCCAAAATTTATTTTTTATTTTTGGCACCACTAATTCCCTAGATTTGTTTCCTAAGTGAAAATTATGATTTGACCGGGAGTTTGTCCAAAAGTCCACGGGGTTTATCATTTAAAAAAAATTCTAAATAATAAGATTGTCCATATTCTTTTCCTTTTTATTTCTAATGAGTTCCAGTCTAATCTGAGATAAAACTGACAGTGATGGGTGTTATATTCACATTTTAGTGCAAACCTGGACAATCTGTGATAGGTGGTATCTAGTTTTTGTAGTACTTTTTTATTATCACGGCTTAAGACGTGACTCCAATAGTCCATAATCGGAATAATTAGTTGGTTCGTCTCTGTTAGGTGATCTTTTCAAGTCAAGCAATTGGACACTCATCTCAGAGAACCTGTCCTTGTATTTATTTTCCTAGTTAGTTTATCAGTATGTTGTCCTGCACTGTTCTCGTGTTCTTGGCCTCTAAATGCATTACCTTGCACTTTTTTTGCATTAAATTTCAGCTGCCACATCCGTGACCACTTCACGAGTCATTCCAGATCATGGTGCTTACTTGCTCCTCACTGTCCACTCTTACACAGATGTTGGCATCATCTGTGAAGAGGCACATCTTGCCCTGGAGCCTTCCTCTGTATCACAGAAAATACATGAAGAGAACCTGAACTAAAACCACTCCCTGGGGTATCCCGCTCATGACTGCTTTACTCCCAAGTGCATCCCATTTAGGATAACCTATGGGTCCTCCCACTCAGACAGTTTCTTACCCACTTCATTATCTTATCCCCTATTTCCAGGCTGCCCATTTTCTTAACCAACCATTCATGTGGGATGGAGTCAAAGGCCTTCTAAGATCTAGGTACAGGACATCCACTGCTTGACCCCTACTCATGGCCTCTAATCAAAGAATTCAATCAGATTCTCTTGGCACAATCTCCTGCTGGCAAATCCGTACTGAATGGAGTCCTGTAGACCACCGGCCTTCAGGAAACCTACTATCCTCTCTTTTATTATAGATACTAATAGCATCCCTACTACAGATTTCAGACTGACTGGTCTACAATTACCTGGTTCATCCTAACTCCCACTTTTGTGCAAGGGAACAACATCGACTGTCCTCCAGTTCTCTGGCACCTCCCAGGTCTCTAAAAACTAGAAAGATCCGCCAGTGGTCCAGCCAGGACCTGTCCTGTCTCCTTCAACACCTCTGGATGTATCACATCAGGGTCCACTGATTTATCCACATTCAGGGCCTGTAGGCCCATCATCACTCTCTCCTTTGTGATGGGCTTCATGCTGGCACCAACTAGTTACCCATACTGACTTTCACGATCCAATCCAGAAGTGAACCCTTGCCCTCCATCATGAACAGAAATTTTCATTCACTAAGTTCACCTAACCCTTTTCATCCTCCTTACACACACAGCCACCCCCTCCTTAGCTTGCCCACTTCTCCCTTAGTTTCAAGTTGCTGTCGTATATGGCAGAAGGATGCTTTACCACCCTCCTTGACACCCTCTGCCTGTCTCACTGTTCTGCTTGCCACCCTCATCCTTGCTTGCCCTTGAACAGGGCTGCTACAGCTCCCTACTGTCGGTCGGCACCTCCAGCCTCCGACCGAGACCAGGACCCTGGACTCCAGCACACAACAAGGAACGGCGGCAATGCAGCCAATCTGATCCTGGGTACGTCTTGCTTCCACGTTCCGACTGACCAGGACTTTTCCCCATTTCTTTGCCACCTGGCACTCTTTCTAGAAGACTAAGCAAATTACAGTTTTAAGTCAAATTCATCTGTATTGCATCTGTATTACTGACTGAAAAATTTATTTGTACAGTTAAAGTGTTACAGCTCTTTTCTGCTAATTTCTATTGAAACCCTACCCCCTGAGTAACTCTGTGCCTTTTGGCCCCAAATCCAACCCTTTTGTCTTGCTAATTTTCTACCCACCCCCCCAAGCTCTGTCTACCTACTTAAGCTTCTTTTTCTCTATCCCTCAGCTGCTTGCCCTTGAACAGGGCTGCTACAGCTCTACAGTCAGTCGGCACCTCCAGCCAGCACCGAGACCAGGACCCCGGACTCCAGCACACAGCAAGGTACGGCGGCAGCGCAGTCAATCGGATTCCTGGGCACTTCTCGCTTCCACGTTCCAATTGGCCAGGACTTCTCCCCATTTCTTTACCACCTGGTGCTCTTTCTAGACTAAGAAAATTACAGTTTTGAGTCAAATTGATCTGTATTGCATCTGTATTACTAACAGAAATTCAGCTCCCCTGCCCCTCCACTCTTTAAATACACTGTTTCCCCGCCCACATGCTGTCTCATTTTCCCATTTGCTACCTAACAACCTCCTGCAATTGGTCACCAGTCCCACTCAGTACCCTACCATACTCCCTCACCCACCAACTCATTGCTTTCCCCTCCACCCCCACAGTGCTACCACAGTGGCTAGGGTGCCACCTTCACTTCGAGTGGAACTATGTCCCTCCTGCCTGGCTACCTGCCCTTACTTATTTCCATTCTCATCTGCCTCCCCCTCCCTTCCTCTCAACCATGTCACCAACCGCCCCCAAACTCCCCTCTCCCTTCCTGCCAATCCCTGTAACAATCTATTACTCCACCAGCTTGGCAACTATGTATCCTCACTCCCAGGTCTGGGCCCACTCGGTCACACATCCCAGCCCTTTCCTTTTCAACCCCTCGCCCTCATGGATGCTACTTCAACTGATCGCCCCAAGCCCAGACCCTAAAAATCGTTCTTGCCCGCTACCAAGGCAATGCTCACTCACTTCCTGGTGCATACAACTGTCGGCACACTACTTAACATTCGCTCTCCTGCTCCTTGCAGCAGACGACATACACCCAAACCCCAGCCCCCTATCCATACCTTCCCTCTCACACTCAATGTGCCTCCCAGCCCATCCCCCACCTCACTCCCCACAGGAAGTCCTCTCCCTCGTGGCCTGTGTCTTCTGCATCTAAATATAAGAAGCCTTGCCCACAAACTTAATTCTCTCCAAGTACTCACTGCCCACTATGTCCCAGACATCATCACCCTTTCTGAAACGTGGCTCAATAAAAACATCACTGACCCTTTGGTCGCCATTCCAGGCTATGCTATGGTCCATCACGACAGGGTCATCAGAGGTGGTGGAGTATCCATCTATGTAAACCCGGACTAGCACTACTAGATTATCCTAGCCAATGCCAAGCTTCTACTGATACAACTGCCCCTCCCTTTCTCGCTCCCAATCTACGTTGCAGGTATATACTGCCGACCAGGCACACCTGCCTCAACTGTCACCGACCTCCTCGCGCAAATCTCCTCCCTTACCCTCACAGGTGAATTATACATAATGCTGGATTTTAATCACAATTGGCTATCACCAGCCCTCAGTAAAGCCCAGACCGATGTAACTGGGCTAAATCTCTCTCAAGTCATCACCAGGCCCACCAGCCTAAACCCCAAATCAGGCAACCACTCTCTTCTAGACTGGGCCATGACCACCCACCCTCACTGGATCATCAAGTCTGGACTACTTTCAGACTCCCTGAGTGACCACCATATTACCTACATAGTCCATAAAATTCACAGCCCCAAATCACCCCTAAGTTCCTGGTCCAACGGTCCTACAAATCACTCAGACTTGCTCCCTTGTTAGATGACCTGGCCCTAGCAAACTGGGCCCCAACCACTACTATCTTCTCCATTGATGATGCCCTCCTTCACTTCAAAAGCACATTCCTCAACGTCTGGGACACTCACGCCCCACTGCGTTGCACAAGGGTACAGGGCAACCACCTGTCTTGGATCACTCCTGAACTCACAGCATGTCAAATCGCCCGGAACCAAGCCTGGAGAGCTCACACATCCACACGTCGCCCACAAGACCTCTCCACATACCAAATGCTTTGAAACAAGTGTACCACAGCAACTCAACTGGCCAAAGCTGAGTATTTCAACACCTTCCTTCAGACAAACTTAAATAATCCCTCTAAATTCTGGAAGGTCATGCACTCCCTCTTCACTCCACCAACCGCAACTCCCACTCTGCTCCTAAATATTAATAACTCCCTTCTCTCAGAACCAAGTGCAGTTGCTGCTGAGTAAAACACATTTCTCCACATGTGCTGCTGCGCTCCTTTTTTCCCTGCCCACCCCTGCCCCATACGCACCCACTGCAGGAATAAAGAAGCGTAATGTGCCTCATACCTTCTCCTTCAGTAACATCTTGCCAGCGGATGCACTAGATGCCCTGCTATCATTCAACCTATCAAAAGGCAAATCCCCGTTTTGGATTAAACTCCTCTACCTCTATACCCCTGCCTTAGCTGCCCCGCTTGCCAGGCTACTAAATCAGCCCTTGGCTGCTGCAGCAGTCCCCAGGCATGGAAGCATGCCACAGTCATCCCCTCCTAAAGGAGCATCCCTACCTCCATGTCTAACTCACTCATCTCCTGACTCTTGCAAAACTGCAAGAGCACCTTGTGCTCACACCACTTAACTCCTTTCTTTCCGACTCAAAGTTCTTAATGTCCAGAAAATACTTCCCTCCTTTGACTACTGCAACATTGTCTACGCTGCCGCCCCACAGTCCACCTTAACTAAACTAGATACCCTTTTCAATGCCTTCTGCTGCTTTGCTCTTAATGCCCCTCCCTTCACCTATCACTGCGATCTCTACTGGTCCCTGGCATTTCTATCCCTCAAAAACCGACGCATTATAAACTCTGCTGAATTTGCCACTAAGTTCTGACTAGGTGTCCTCCCACCTTACCTTTCCACCATGCTCTTATCTGCCCCTACCCCCACTCATGCCCTTAGATCTCTCTACTTCCGCCAACTAGTAATCCCTTGGCAGAGGACCACTGTTGGCCAGGCAGCCTTCTCTCACCACCTCCCTAAGCTCTGGAATGAGCTGCCTCTGCAAATCTGCCACTCCTCTGACAACTCTCTCTCCACTGCTGTGGCAAATTACTTCATGGTAAATTGCTCCTGTACCTGACTCTGTCAAGCACTACCTCACTCCCCCCCGCCTGACCAGCGGCACATAGCAAGTGCTATGAAGCTGGCCTATTTGGCCCAACTGACGCACTTTTGAACCTACACACTCAATGTTATTGCTAGCTGCTTCTTGTGAGTCTACATCTGCAATTGTTCAACCCATGAAATCTCTACTACAGTATATTCATATATGTGTACTAAGTGTATTATGTGCCTGTCTGTAACCTGGTTGTTCCATGATCACATCTGTAACTCACACAAGTGTCAACAAGTGTATTTTACTGTTAAATGTTACTCAGTTTGATAACCTGCATGTTATCCTTCCCATGTTCCCTCCCCCCAAGATCCGGAAGCAAATGATTTGATACCTTTTAATGGACCAACACAGATTTAACAACCAGAACCAAGTGCTCTAGCTTTCGGACCAACCAGTCCTTCTTCAGAAGCCTAATGGCAGCTATTTAGAAAAAAACAATACTTTTAACAGCTAGGTCATGCAGAAAAAAAACAGAAAAAATCCCCATTGGTTTAAAATACTCATTTAAAATATACAAATGATGATGTCAGAGAAGCTTAACAGTACCATATTACCTTCAGCTGAGAGGGTCCCAGGGGTCAAAGGTGCTTTGTGCAAAACACATACAAAGAGTCCTACTGCATATACATTGAATTGACATAGGATAACACTGCTGGAGTAGATGACTCTTAAATGAAGCTATGAGTGTCACAGTGTGTATAAGAATGTGATTACTGAAAAACAACTCCCACCCAGATTAAAGACATACTAAGATTGTCTAGGACTCCAAGAAGTTTCAATGTATGCATTCTAGACAAGAAGTTAATCAGTAAAGCTGTCTTAAAGCCATCAGTGAATCCTGCTCCTCACTCCCCCACCAACCCGGGCTCATTCCTGAACTCGGGTCGCCAGCGTGGCACAAGGTGTGGCATCCAGTGCCTCAACCCTCAGCACTACTGGGCCAGTCGGTCTATGTTCCATTACTTTCTTAAGAAGGATTACCCCTGTTGCTCCGAAGAAAGAGTGGACCTCCCTCTTGATTTTCAGTGTGGAACTCACCATGCCAACTGTGCCACCCAGTACCACGGCCCTTCTCTTTCCCACTTTAGGGCTCCCATACTTTGCTTGCTCATATCCAATGAACTGTGCCCCCTTCCCAGTTGTGCTGGTCTCTGCACCCTCTTGGGATTCCAGCGGGGGTCTGCTCCAAAAAGGGCTGATACTGTAGTTATTAGAGATAGGTACACCTTGCACAGCTGGTTTCCCATTCCTTCTCACCCTTCCCTTCCTCCTCATTATGGACAATTAGCCCCTTTTGGTTGCTGGACCCTATGCTGCAATAGAGACTTCAGTCTCTGTGGCTGTTTGCTGGTCCTGGCTCACAAGTAGCAGATCTCCACCCTTGCAGCCTTCTGCTCCCAACACCTGAAACCTCCTACAATTGTGGCACTAGCTGTGTATCCAAAGCACGCTACAGATTGCAACTGTTCTGCAACCCCTGCACTCTGCCCACTCCCTTTAGTGGCCTCCCATTTGCATGTTTAACTGTTTTGTGAATCAGATATCACTATACATTTATATCCCTTGTACTGAGCCCTACCCCTAGATAGGGACGTGGCTGCCTGCTATAGAAACCCTCAATAGACCCAACCTGGAGTACGGTGTGTAGTTCTGGGTTCCTCAATAAAAAAAAAAAAAAAAATGGAGGGAGAGTGGAAAGGGTGCAACCCAGAGCCATCAAAATGATTAGAGATATGGGGGACAAAGTGAGGCTAGAGGCCCATAAAGGAAAGCTGTCATCTTTAAAATCTCCCCACCCCACCCCAAAGTCGGACCCCCCAGTAAGCCATTTCGCAATAAAAACACATTTGTTTTGGTATTTTAACTTACTTTATTTTATTGTGGAAAAGTCCAGACTTCCATAACATGGCGGACACTGCATGGTTCCATCACAAGAGAAATTGTGGCGCCATACTGCTCGCTTCAATACAAGTATATTGAAGTAAGCGGTGCCGCAATTTCACTTGAAATGGAACCGTGCAGCATCCGCCATGTTATGGAAGATGTGGGGAGATTCTAAAGTTGACAGTTTTCCCTTAACATGTTCACCCTGGAGAAAAGGAGTCTGGGAAAGGGGACATGATCTCAGTCTTCTGCATACGCGAAAGTATCCACCAGATCAAACAAACAGAAACGTGTGAGCTGGTATGCTCCGACAGGATGCTGAGGCACACCCTTAAGCTCAGAGGTGGCAAATTCAGGGATAACGTTAAGAGGCAATTTTTCCACCAGAGGGTAGTGACATTATGGAACAGCCAACCAACAGAGACAGCAAACACAAAGACAATACAGGCCATCAAGGTAAGCCAGGACAAATGTCATACTAAGGACAGAAAAGGAGCAAAAAGCTATAAGATCAGCTCTTAAAATTACATATAATAGATTAAAGTTTTATTTGAACTCAAAAAAACATCCAACCTATTTTTAAATGTATTTTTATTTTGACTGATAACTGATGATGGTAATTTATTCCATGGCCCAACAATTCTTTGCGAGAAGGAGTAGGCCCTTTTTTTAGAATTAAATTTACTTCTCATCAGTTGGAGCAGGTGGCCCCTAGTGTTGACAGATGTTTGTTTAAAATCTAGTCCACAATCTTGTGTTAAAAGTGCATCCTGAATAATGTCCCATGTGAATAAAAGAACCCCTCTTAAGTCGCCGTTGTTCCACAGACATTAGATTAAATTTTGATGGCCTTTCCTCATAGGTAAGAATTTTATTGGAAGCAACTGATTTTGTTACTGTTCTTTGTAGTTTTTCTATTCTGACTATGTTGCTCTGCTTAAAGGGACTCTATAGTTGCGAGACATAATCAAAATATGGTCTGACACAGGACTGATACAATGATAATAGAATGCATGGATCTCTACAAGTAAAATTACGTCTGATTGCCCACCAAATTCTATTGGCTTTACTAATGATATTTGTAACGTGAAGATCAAAATTTAAACTTGAATAAACAATGATCCCAAGATCTCTTTCATTGTCTTTGTTAACTAATGCTTCGTTGTATAAAAAGTACTGATTTCGGGGATTATGTTTACCAAAATGTATAATACAACATTTAGAAGTGTTAGACCTCAAATTCCACCTGATGGACCAGACCTGCAAAGTATGTAAGTCCCTTTGGGTAGCTCCGGAATTAACACAAATACTACAAGTATTAGCAATTTTATAATCATCCGCATATTTTGAAATTTTACTTTGAATGTTGTTTGACAAATCAGAAATGAATATTTAAAAAACAGCTGGTGCCAAAACTGACCTCACTCACAACTATTTGTCAAGAAAATTTATGGCCTTCTGCTTGCCAAAGGAATCTCAGCGTGCCCTGGGTAGTAGAGTGGGTAGGGAATCCACATAAATTGGTACGTTTTCGCATTCAGTACTGTTTATGAAGGGGGTGCATGATGGACCTAGAGTCCCTTCTGACCTTAAATTATAACATTAATATGTAGCTTCATGTTCCTTTTACTCTAATGGCAATAACCTGAAATGGCTTTCCCAATCTATCTACCTTAGTCTATAATCTCTGTATACTATCTACGCTTACCGTTCCTCCAGTAATCTGATCCACAAACCTAATGCTCTGGGTGAAACAAAATACTTCCAAGTCCTTCCTGCCTCTTCCCTTTTTGTTCACTCATGTCCCTCTAATTCTGCTAGCTTGGCTTCTGCCCCCAGTACAGTTAGGTAGAAGCCCTCATGATTTATTTATTTTTTTTATTTATAAATTTTGCATAATACACAGAATACACTGAAAAGAAAGCAAGACCATTATACAATATTCCATACCATTACAACAAGTACATCAAGTTGAGTTTCATTTGAAACCATATCGGAAGGAAATGTGGAACCGCTACACTGGGTGTTCACTATTAAACTGCATATTGATTTATTTATTTATTGAAAATTGGTAACCAGGAAAGGCACAGTGAGCCAAAGGAACAAACACAGAAACACATAATTTGCCAGCAGGTAAGGCCTGCTTGACCCACCCAGTCTGTTCATATTTCCCTACATACAGTATCATCACAGACCCTACTTGATCTCCGGCTCATTCATCCTCCTCCTTCCTTTCCGCTAAGATATGGGGGCATGTGTGATTTTGTATTTCTTTGAAACTTGGCTTCCCGGCCAATGCCCTTTGGGGTAACCACTGCCTCAGTGCTTTTTCGCTGAGGTTCTTTGTCTTTTAACTTGTTTTTGTTTTAATTGGGTTCACCACAACATAACCCAGATAGACCATCTTAGGGTAGCTGGTTCATTCCACTGGGGTTTCAAACAGACGAGGTACACTGATGAGTCCTGGTAGGATAAAACACGCATCTGTGTCTTCTGTTGGCACCTTTTGCAAGCTGTGTAAGAGGCCTTTCAGCACCTTGCATTTCTGCTTAAAGTTGCACCAGCATAATATTTACGGTGATTTTCATATGCAGCCCATGATGCTTTGCATTATGGAGGCATGTGTGATTTTGTATTTCTAAAGATTCCCTTACGCCTATTCCCTGCATTCTTGAACCCCATCACCATTTCGCCCATACCACCTCTGTAGGCTGTTCCAGGAATCCACCACTCTTTCTGTAAAGAAGTACCTCCTCACATCTCTCTCTTGGACATACTCCCCTCCAGCCTCAAAGTATGTTCCCTTGTTGTTAAGCATCTTTTTCTCTGAAAAATGCTTTCCTCCTGTTCCTTATTTACCCCTGTGAGGTATTTAAAGGTCTCAGTTATATCCCTCTTTCCTCCTTTGTTCCAGGGTGTACATATTGAGTTTCTTTAGTCTCGTCTCATAGGAATTTTCAGGCATACCCTGCACCATTTTAGTTACCTTCCTCTGGACTGCATCCACTCTGTCTACATTCTTCTGGAGATATGGTCTCCAGAACTGGTCACAGTATTCTAGGTGGTGGTCTTACCAGAGAGCTATACAGACGCAACACCACCTCCCTCGTTCTGCTGGTGATACTCTTCCCTATGCATCCCAGCATCCTATTAGCTCTCCCAACTGCTATGTCGCTCTGCCTTTAGGTTATCTGACATGATTACTTTCAGGTCTCTCTCTCCTGTTTGGTGGTCGTCAGTAACATTCCACCCCTTTTGAAGTCTGCCCCTTGGATTCCTGTGCCCTAAGTTCATTATTCTGCATTTTTTCACAGTAAGTGGTCATACCCTTGACCACTCCTCTAGGTTTCTCAGGTCTCTGCTCATCCTTTAAACCCCTCCTGGAGTATCCCACCTATTGCAGATTTTGGTATCATCTGCAAAGAAGCAGAACTTACCATCTAGCTCCTCCCCAATGTCACTTAGAGAGACATTAAAGAGGACCGGTCCCAGAACTGATCCCTGAGGCGCACCGCTGGTCACCCTCCCAAGGAACATGGAGACAAACGTCAAGCTCAGTTCTACCCAGGACTTCAGGCAGTCTATCTTCGCATTTGTCACCCTTGGTAGATGAACACAATTTAGAAGAGGAGCATAATCTCTGCCCATGCCACCAGGAGACATTTCCCTCGCCATTGCCAAGCTCTGAGGCTTCCTTTGCCACCTGATGTAGGCTACTGCCTTTAGGTGGTCCGATTGCACCAGCACCTCCCTTCCCTACACTAGTGGCTTAAAGTGGAGCACAGCCATTCTGATAGCCCTTGTCTCCAGCACGTTGATACTCTTTCTGCAGTCCAGCAGAGATGCATGGCCTTGCACCCACTTTGTGCCCATGGACGCCCACCAGCCTGCAAGGCTGACATCCATCTACATCACCATCAGCTCAGGAGGATTAGGTATTTTCCTTCTGATAGGTTTTTGTCTTTGAGCCACCATCAAAGATGATCTGCCAGCCACTGTGGCACCTTCTGAACTCTCATGCAGAAAGGCTGCATATAGCAGCCCCTCTGGATGAGTCATCCCTGAAGACCTCTGCAATGGGTCATCGCCCATGGGACCAGGTCTATACATGCTACATCTTTCCCAGGACTTGGAGACCAGGATACAGAGACAGACGTGCCTTGGAAGGTATCCAGTGATTATAGCGACTGCAAATGAGCAACTCTCAAAAGAGCGACTCATTTGCAGTGCTACCCCATAAGGGTAGCAACAGAATGCGAAGATGAGGGTAGGGATGAGCAAGGGAGGGTTATGGGGACGACCAGAAGAGGAGGTATAGGGAGGAGGGTTTGTGTGGGGTAGTGTGGTCTGCTGCTGCCGAGTTAACTATGTGATGTGGCGGTGAGGGTGGCTAGCTTCAGTGCAGCAGGTGCTGGGTTCGGGGCTGGGAACCGGGAAATATTTTGTTGCTGGTACTGTGATTCCCCCTCCCCGATGTCTCCCCTCCCCGACATGCACCCCTAGACTTAGTTATATTAAATTAAAACACCCCATTTTCAGTTGCCGGATGTGGTTTCGCCCACAAGTGTACTTCACTGTTGTGCTTTTTGGTGATGTACACTTGCTGTAATGGCAATCATTCCTTTGTGATCACCATTATGACATGGAACCCCTTGGGCACAACCTGTTGGACTCCTTCATGTAGAGTGACCCTTCTTGTCTTCCAACAGACTGACCAGACACCAGTCTGTCTGAAAAAATCAAGAGTCATTGAGCTTTAGGCTGTGAGTTTCATAGCTAATGTCTGAATGTCTACTTCTTGTAAAGGCGGGGGATGAGCCCCTCATGTGCCAGTCATCCACAAATGGGTATACTTTTAACAAGTGAAGGGACTCCAGCATGCAGGGAGCGCTTTGCATGAGCATGCATATCACTGAGCCAGCACTACTGGCGTCCTGAGAGCAGAATAGAAAAATCAGATAAAACCTGAAGCACAGCAGCATGGCGCCAGTATTCTCGAACCCCAAAATGCTGACTGCCTACCTCATCACCCATAACCTGGCTGTCCTGTGGGCATGTGGAGGTAAGTTAGTGGCATCCAAAAAAAAACACCTCAAAGAGGCAAGTCTGGGCAGGGGTCGGGGAGGGGGTAAAGAGACACAGAAGGCAGGATGGGGTTGGGACATCACCACACAATGTAGGTCTGTCCCAGAAGATAAAGCAAAAAATATACTGTATATATGTGACTTATGTAATGTATTTTGCTGTATACAATACTATGTAAAATTCTAGGTAACCCCTAGGTCGCCCCTGAAAAAGGGACTTTCAGGGCCCAGTGGGCTCACCCGGTTATCAAAATTTAACAAATAAATAAATAAAATATATAAAATACATCTATATTAGGGTTGCGTAAGCACTTCTATGTTAAACTCAAATCTTTGCACCTTAATAGCTTTACTCCCGTTCATTTGATTTACATGAAATTTGGAAAGCTCAGTCTCTGTGCCAGGATCTCTTGATCTTGTAAATTTCATGGAGATTGGTGCAGGGGAGGCAAAGTTACAAAGGTGCAAAACAACTCATAGTCTCATTTTTTTTTTTAGCCAGCCCGCCGGCGCAGTGGTTGGATTTCCGCTTGCGACGCCAGCGACCCGGGTTCAGGAACGAGCCAGGGAGCCGGAGGGCCGCCGGGGGAGGACTTGAGCATCCCAAGGACTGCTCGTCCTCTCCGGGGGGGGTACCTGAGCTTGGTGCTTGTCTGACCCCGGGTGGAGACCTGAGGTACAGCAAGCCCGATGCTCCAACAGAGGGGAGCGACGTACAGACGCCGGGCGCTGGGCTTTGACGCCCTGACCTGGCACGGGCCGAGAAACACCAGGAAAACCTTGCAGCCCTCCTGGTAGATGGAGCACCAGGGCCCCGACCTTCAATGCCCCTACACTGCTCAGGGACATGCAGAAGATTAAGCGGGAGCCGTCCCAAGAAGTGGATGGGGGTCCCACCCCGTACCCGCCTGGGGGGTATAGCCACAGCTCCGTGGGGCATGGACTGCACCGGCTCCAGGTAGGTGAGCAAAGGCTGATAAGGCCATAGGTGACTCCCGAAGAGGAGGGGGCTGCAAGAAGGGAGGAGGATAAAGAGAAAATTAAAAAAAAAAAAAAAAGTCTCACTTTTTTTTAAATTTGAAGACTTTTTTGCCACCCGATAACTTAAACAGGAGCCTTTTTGAAGTCTAAAACTTTCAGGTTTGACAGAAGTTGGTCCAATTTGTATGCTTTTGTTGGCTTTAGGTCCCACTGTTAACTAGTTTTTAAATTATTTAATAAAAATTTTCCATTTCGGAGCATGTGCAGTTCAGAAAATCAACATTAAATTCATAACTGAATTTTTGCCAAAGCAGCAGTTTGCACTATACAACACAGCTGACTAACAAAACCACTCCGGCAACTGAAAACAGGATGTTTTAATTTAAGGTCAGGGATGTCATGCATACTGTCCTGGGTGCGCACCCTATGTTCTGTAGTTTGGATCCAGGACCAACTTCCCTGATTTGGGGTTGTATCGATTCCATCGGTCTGGTCCTAGCACGGATAGTCTGGTGCTCTTTGGAAACAGGTGAGTTTCCTAGCTCCCTGAAGGAGGCAGTGGTAACACCCCTCCTGAAGAAAGCTTCTTTGGACCCAAACTGTCATGCAAACTACAGACCAATCGCTAACCTCCTCTTTTTAGGAAAGGTGGTTGAAAAGGTAGTGACTGTACAACTGGAGAACCATTTGACCGTCCATGACCTCCATGAACCTCTCCAGTCCAGTTTTCGAAAGAGGCACAGTACTGAGACGGCGCTGGTTCATGTGCTCAATGATCTTCCGATGGCTAGAGATCGAAGAAACTGTTCCATCTTGGTTCTTCTAGATCTCTCATCAGTGTTTGACACTGTGGACCATGGGGTTGGTTCCGCTCGGTTGCCTGAGGTTCATCTGTGTCCTGTCTGGTACAGTCCTCAGGTGGTTTACATCTCTCCTCACGGAAGAACTCAGAGGGTGGTGTCTGGGGTTTATTCCAATCCCTCTGTCATGTGGGGTCCCTCAGGGATTGGTGTTGTCCCCAATGTACATGCTGCCCCTTGGAGACATTGTAAGAAGATATGGTCTGAGGTTTCACTGCTATGCTGATGGTACCAAGCTATACCTTTCATTTGCACCTGAGCAGGATGGAGCTCTCTCAGTCTTTAACAACTGCCTCGTAGAAATCCAGGATTGGATGGATTCGAGCTGGCTGAAGTCGAACTTGGAAAAGACTGAGGTGCTGGCTGGACCGGGGGCACCGAGGTTGGTTTACCTCAAGACTTTTGTGAGGGCCCTATCATTCCAGGCCTCTCAACGGGTGCAAAACCTAGGGGTAATTTTTGACGAAGGGCTGACACTTTTTACCATCTGAGGAACATCTCTATCGTTAAGCACCTTGTTCCGTCTGGCGATCTTCCCACGTTGGTCCACGCCTTTGTGTCCTCGTGCTTGGATTACTGCAACTCCCTGTATCTAGGGATACCTGGGGTGAAAATCCACCACTTGCAGCTAGTGCAGAATGCAGCGGCCCAGCTTTGGGCAGGAACCTCTTGGTCCTGTCATATTTCTCCGGTGCTAAGCAGTCTGCACTGGCTATCAGTACAGTGGCAGATTACCTTTAAAGTCGGTCTTTTCACTTATAAAGCCCTATATGGACAGAGCCTGGACTACCTGAAAGAGCTTCTGGTACCTTACTGCCCTGGGGCGATCGCTCCACTAAGCTGACGAGGGGTTGCTAGAGATTCCAAGGGTATGTTTAAAATCTTCGGGGGCCCGGGCATTTATGCATGTGGCCTCATCCCTTTGGAATTCTCTACCCCATCAGTTATGGGAGTGCGTGACCGTGGAGGAATTTAAACAAGCCTTAAAAACACACCTCTGGCACCAAGCAGTTGGTGACTGATTTATTTTAATTTCTTATAGCTGTATCTTCTGTTTTGTACTATTTATGCTGCTGTGCAATTTGATACATCTTTTAATTATTTGTTAGGTGCCTTGGTTTTGGAAAGGCACCATAAAAATAAAGTTTATTATTATTATTATTATTACACCACCTCATGAACAGTACACGGCTGTCATTTTTCACATCCTGTCCAAAACGTGTTTTCACACCTGTGGCGCAGAATGGTGCAGTCTCTGTGTGAAATCACCTTTCAGGACCAATTAATGACATGACAATGCCAGTGTTCATGAGGTGCAGTCATAAAAAGCACATGTTGAAAATGTGGTTAAAAACTAAAATAGCGTACAAGCGTGTATTGTGCAGTTTCTATGCAGGCGCATAACTGTGGTTATTTACAATATTATGACTCCAGATTTTCAACATACCCATTTTTTCACACCACCTCATGAACAGTACAGCTGTCATTTTTCACATCCTGTCCAAAATGTGCTTCCACACCTGTGGCAGGGAACAGCGTTTCAGTACGGATTTGAAAATGTTTACCTATGGGGTTTATGAGGTGGGGTTATAAGAAGAATATATTGAATGTTTGGGGTCAAAATATTATAAAGCAAATAATTAATTAACAATGATTGCAGGGATGTCTGTTGCACTTCTAGAGAACACGCTGCCTTACTGTGCCAGTGAGCCGAGTTCAGGTGTAAACTTACCACGTCAGTTTACTGGGACAACGCTGATGGGGAAGCTGCTGCAGCATGCATCACCAGCCTTGGCCTGGGAAGGGATGGAGCAGTGTTTTGGTGCAGATGCTACACCCTGTGGTGGGTCAGGGCACCTCACCCACAGGGTAAAGTGTTGTGTGCTGGGGTCTGCTGGGCTCATGCACTGCATCATGACTGTTTCCAACATTGAATTTAGCTCATTTGGGACCTGCGCAAATGAGGATACTGTTCCACTATCACAAAAAGGAGGGACATTAGTTGCAAAAAACTATGTTAATGCAGACATTAGGGTTGTAAAGGGTCTCTGCAGTACTGGCGACTCAGTGGTGGGGTCTTACTTGGGGTTGCCAACCCTAATGCCCACCCCTACCCTGGATCAGACGAGGTCAAATGTGATGTCTTCATGCAGGGAGAAAGCTTTGACAGATTATATTGGTCATACTGTATCACTGTGAGGCACAAGGTTGGAGCTGTAGCTTGTGCATCGTACAGGAGACTACAGGCTGGGAGGGGTGGGCATTAGGGGTTGACAACCCCAGTAAGATCCTAATGATTCACCCAAAGGACCCAAATCTAATGTTTTTCATTCCCTCTTTGTACGCTTTGTGTTTTTACAATCCTAATGCCCGCATTAACAGTTTTTTTGCAACTAATATATATTATACAGGTGTGGTATATTTGGGTTGCATAAGCACTTCTACGTTAAACCCAATTTTTTGCATCTTAATAACTTTGCCCCCATTCAAACGATTTACATGTAATTTGGAAAGCACAGCCTCTGAGCCAGGATCTCTTGATCCTGTAAATTGAATTTAGATCATTTCAGGGGAGGCAAAGTTACAGAGGTGCAAAAAACTGCAAAAGTCTCCATTTTTGAAAATGTTAAAGAATTTTTTTGCCACCCAATAACTAAAAAAAATTGGAGGTATGAAGCCTGAAACACTCAGGTTTGACAGAGGTTGGTCCACAGTAGGTGCTTTTGTGGTTTTTAGGTCCCACTGTTCATTAGTTTTTAAATTATTTAATAAAAATGTTCCATTTCTGAGCATGTGCAGCTCAAAAAAATAACGTTCCATTCATAACTGAATTTTTCCGAAAGCAGCAGTTTCCACTATATGACACAGCTATCTTTAATAAATGACAGCTGTGTCGTATAGTGCAACCCCTGCTGCTGTTGCCACTCGTAGGTCAGGGTTGGGGCTACTATCATTGTAGCCCAACCTGACTATGCCTTCAACAGTATCTGCACACTGGGGGCCCCAATCATATATATCATGTATGTATATACACACACACACACACATATATATTTCATACACACACATATAATAGATATGTAGATAGTGTGTGTGTGTGTGTGTATGTATATATATGCGTGTGTGTGTGTATACATATATATATATATATATACACATTTTTATATATATATACACACACACACACACACACACACACACACACACATTTGGACATACATATAATATATATATATATATAAATATACCTATATTATGGTAACACGGTAGTGCTACCATAGTTAGGGTTGAGTAGCACTTTTAAGTTATAAAGTCAAATTTAACTTTGCCATCGTTCAACGGATTTGCCTGAAATTTGGTATGCACAATTGGGCATGGTAGATCTTGGAATCTGCCAAGTTTCGTACCGGTCGAATGTATGGCTGCGGAGTTATTAGGCGACAACCAATTGCGCAATTACACTTTTTTGCGATTTGTTTGCTCTCGCCCAAAGGTCACACGGTTTGCACGACCGGTCAGAAAACATCAGAGAACATGCAGCGGGGTCCCCGATGTGCCTTTGAAGATTTTGTGAAAAAATATTGAACGGTTCAAAAGTAATTCAAAAAACAAGTTACCATTATAAGTCAATGGGAAAAGTTAACAAAAAGTTCAACACTTTCACAAATGCAGTTTTTACTTTCGGAAATCCACCATTTTGTTTCCAGTTGGTGATCAGAAAATTGCTTGGCATTTAAATTTGGGACCCTCTAGCAACACAATTCTTTTTGTGTTTACCTAGTCCGACCCCGAGGATGCTAGGCATGTCTTTATTTTGAGGTTAAACACCCTAGAAATATGTTCAAGTTTCTGGAAAAAGTACTTTCGCAAAGTAGTGTCGCACTCAAAGTGTTGCAAATTTTTGTGAAAGCTTTCGCAAATTGCGACACTACTTATCCAAACTATGGCAAAATGACAGCAATTCTTTGCCACCCTGCTGCAAAAGAACAGTTTGGTCTTTTGGGCTGAAATTTGGAGGGAACGCAGCCAACATCTCTCAGATGTGCCTTTCAATGTTTTGGTGCAAAAATATTACAGGAAACAAAGTTATGGGACTCCAAAGTTGATGCTTTTTCCCATAGAATAACATTACGGTGTCCGCCACATTACAGGAATCCTTTGCCGCCCTGCTGCAAAATAACGGTTGGGTCTTTTGGGCTGAAATTTGGAGGGAAGAAAGCAAACATCCCACTGATGGGCCTTTTGGTGGTTTGGTGAAAAAAAATTACAGGGCAGCACAGTGATGGCACTCCAAAGTTAACTCTTTTTCCCATTGGATAACATTACAGCCTCTATCGCGTCTTTCGGGGCCATATGCCGAGGAAATGGTGCGAGATACGGACCACAAAAATACTTA